>SKCR01032869.1:0-157829 GCA_019454045.1 Zanthoxylum bungeanum
ATTAGGAGTAGTTCCGTTAGCAGCTGAGCCCGTTCCATGTATTGTGACAATAGCGGGACTATAGCACAGGCTAAGGAACCAAGGTCTCATAAACGATCCAAACATGTTCTTCGACGATCCATCTGATTCGAGAAGATCATACATCGTGGCGATGTGAGATCGAAAAGATCGCATCAGAGGATAATATATTGCAGATCCGCTACGAAGGCTATTCCTCGGGAAAAGTTTGAGCGACATGTACATAGTTCAGGTATTAGATGCTTGAGTGACTGACTATAGGCCAAGTGGGAGATTGTTAGACAGTAATGACCTATAGCGTCACTATTTTGTAAATGATATTGTATTATTGTACAAAATTAACTATGTAGTAATGAAATTGCCTTTTACCGTTTTGTAATTTATTTACTTTGATATATAAATGGTTAAAAGTCCCTATGATTAATTCCGGATTGAGATGATATGAGACAGTATCAATCCATAAAGGTTTAATCATTAAATATCCCTAGTCGTAGTATTATCGAGATTGGACATCGATAATGCGGAATAGACTAGTACTACACTTGTGCGTGTTGTGAGGGCACAACAGCATAGTTCTCATATATTTGAGTATGGATACTTATGCAAGTGCGGTAGGAGGTTGTGTTTTACCGATGGTACGGAAAACAGCTTCGCTCTGGATAGACCCCGCGGAATCCCATTGGTAGTATGTCTGCGTGTCTATGGGAGTCCGCTTCAGGGTAGGTGCATATGGTCTTAACCTGAGACTTGCATCGCTAGTACTTGCGACAATCGGTAGACTTTAGTTTTGGTCGTCCAGGGCTTTAACAGGTTCTGTGTACACCTCTTCTAGGTTTATCGGGAATCGTAGTGTATTGGGTGTGATGTCAAGACGGAAGTATCACTTCAGACATACGGAGATGATGATCGCGCATGATACAGAACTAGTACTCTATAATGGTTGCAACCATCGGGATAATATGACAAGGTCAGGATTATCCGATTCGAAGAGACTAGTGCTTGATGTCCGATATATGTATCGTACGGGGCAGACACATCTCCAGCCCCAGACCTTACATGTGATCATCCGATACTGGATCAGTATACACTATACTACGGTATACTACGCCTGTTATAGATCTTATATTCCAATAAGAATATTTCTGGAGAATTGGGTAGGCATGGCGTTTTGCTAGAGGCTAACCTTGTCTTGTAAATCGGTAAAAACGTAGTACTTGGTACGTACGTGTTCGGATAATCTGACGGCTGTATTTACTGCCAACATATCCAGAGATCTCTTGGGTCGCTTCCCGAAGATTCACCAATGACGTATGATTCAAACTCGATTAATCTTGGATTAATTACGGAGAGACTTTATCTGGATATAAAGTACTATACATAGAGAAGAGAACGATTAATTTGGAATTAATCGTAAAATTATTATATTCGATATAATAATCGAAATTCGATTTCGACGCGAAATTAAAATTAGATTTTAATTCGGGCAAACGAGTTAATTTAGAATTAATTCGTTAGCGACGTAAATAATAATTTCGCTAGGCGCAATTATTTATTTAAATTCGATTTAATTAACGTCGCGACGAAAGTTCGGTATTTCGGAAATATCGAACCCGAACGCGTGAGTATGCGTGGGCCCACTTTCATTTGGGTTGTGTGGGGCCCACATGACACATGTCATTTTATGCATTATTTAATTGTTAGAACATTGCATGGTGATAGTGTACAATACACTCAATGGTTTTGCATGGAGTTTGAGTGTTTGACACTCTAAGCCATTGCATGATTTGTGTCATAAGTTTATTATAATTTAATAAATATTATGGCATAAATATAAATTGATTTTGTAACAAAAATCATAACACTCTCTCCTATTCTCTCATGACCGAAACTGTGAGCTCTCACAGCCCTCTCCACTTTTCTGTTTTTGTTGCAAAACTTGAAGAATTTGTGTTTGTTTGGAACATAAAATCACACACAAGGCTAGCACCATCAAGGGGTCATACAAAGGTGTTATGGGAAACTAATCTTAGAGCTTGGAAGGATCAAAAATTGATTGGAGTTTCTCTTTTCTGTTTGGCCGAAACCCTCACTGCACAAAGGAGAAAATTTTTGTTTCATCAACGCATCCGCATTCCGATCTTTGTGAGTATGATTCCGCCATACTTCAATATTGTTCATTCATTTATATGTTTTGTTTGCTCTTTTGATCTTGGGACATGGATTAGAATTTCCAACAATTACAACAAAACATGTCTAACACATTTCATCAAAAATCAAACCCAATTTTACATGCTAAAGCTCTCGGCCAAGGGGAAAATTTGTGTCCAAATCAAATTCAATCCAATTAAATTCAATCCAACATTAAATCAATGTTCCCAATTGATTTCCAACACATCCAATGATCAAAAATCAAAATCACCAAGACATTTAGGGCTCCTTAACTTTCGGCCAACACAAAAATTTGGGGAAAAAATGATCCAATCACTATTTCATCAAATTGATCCAATCAATCATCTATAAAACATCAATTAAGCATATTAAATCATCCAATTTCATTATTCATGCTCAAAATCAATTTTACCCAAATTTTAAGCCCTAAATCAATTTCATGCTTTTCCTTGCTCTTGATGCCATTGTTGGAGTTTGTTAAGGTCCCAAGGATCAATAAACAAACATGAAACAAGTACGAATACAAATCAACAAAGTTGCGGAATACTTACATCGATCGGTTAAGCGACGCGGAAGGCAACAAAATCAACTTTCTGCCTCCCACATGTCACGGCAGTGGCAGTTTCTGTCATCACCATTTTCATCTCCAAGCTTCATGAATCAAGTCCAAGCTTCGTCAAACGATTCCCGGCTCATGGGTGGACTTCCCTATCACGTTCGCATGTCTCTCGGAGTGTTAGCTCTTGTGATTTTTGCCACAAAAATCACCACTCTTGCTTCCCTATGTCACGGTTTTTGCCCAGCTGAAACCAGTGAAGAAATGGAAATATTGCCGAGAGAAATGAGAAGAATTTGGAGAGAGAGATGATAAAAATGTGTTGTCTAATTTTGGTAATTGATTTCCAAAACATATACCAAAATTTTTCTTTACAAGTCAAACAATCAAAGCCATAAATGCCAACCACCAACATCAATCAATCAAATCAAGTGACAAGTTGTCACATCACTCAAAGTGACTAATGATTTGACGTTTGATGCGACTAGCGATTTGACGCTTGATTTGACTTGCGTGCCGCACTCGAATTTGAAATGCGAATGCGAAATAATCTCGGGCTCGGGTTCACTAATTCCAAATTAACCAATTTTCCGTTGCGTCGTAATTAAATGATTACGCCTAGCGAAATCACTATTCACGTCGCTAACGAATTAATTCTAAATTAATTCGTTCGCCAGAATTAAAATCCAATTTTAATTTCGCGTCGAAATCTAATTTCGTTTAATATATCAAATATATTAATTTATCGATTAATTCCAAATTAATCGTTATCTCTCTTTTAATTGATATTTTATCCCAGATAAAATATCTCAACAATTAATCCCAGATTAATTTTCTCTCTCATCTAATTAATCCCAGATTAATTTAGTGTGCGAGTCATACGTCATCGGTGAATATTCGGGAAGCGACCCATGAGATCCCCGGATATGTTGGTAGAAAATTCGGTCGTGGGACTATCCGAACACGTAAGTACCTCGTACTACGTTTATACGGATTTACAAGACAAGGTTGGCTTCTAGCGAAGCGTCATGCCTACCAAATTCTCCAGAAATATCCTTACAGGAATAAAGGATCTATATCAGGCGTAGTATACATAGTATTGTGTATGTCGATCTGGAATTGTGTCTGCCCCGTACGAAGCACATGTCGGATGTCTGGTAACTAGTCTCTATAATCGGATAAACCTGACCTTGTCATTTTATCCCGATGACTGCAGTACTTAAAAGTACTAGTACCGTATCCTACGTGACCATCATCTACATATGACTGAAGTGATACTTCCGTCTTGACATCACACCCAACACACTACAATTCTCAATATACCTAGCATAGGCGTACACAGAACCTGTTAAAGCCCTGAACGATCGAGTTGATTCTTCAACCATCGGACTCGTCTTTCCGAGACGAACAACTTTCGTGTTGAACACTTTTCGATAATTGATGATTTCCGAGAATGCCCTTATAAGTGAGGGCATTTTGGTAATATATGGGTATAGATATTTTGTATTATAATAATTATTTGTTATTATTATATTATTACCTAAATACAGAAAAAAAAAAAAAAAAAAAAAAAGGTAGCTCGTCGCACGCGAGAGAGAGGAGGGGAAAGCCGGCGGTCAGCCTTCTGGCCACCCCCGCCGGTGCGCGCCGGCATCGCCGGCTTCATCCCGACCTGGCCGGCCACATGGTGGCCGGTGTTTACCCAAAAAGCTGCCGGAACGGCGAGAAAAAGAGAGAGAAGGGCGCGAGTTTGGGTCGTCTGATCCCGGCTCGTTGCTTCGAACCACGGCCCGTGCCACCCATCAAATCGAAGCCCTCGACGAGTACTACGAGTGTGCGGAGTTGGTTTCTCCGAACAGTGGCCGGAAGCATGCGAAACGAGGAAGAAAGCGGCGCGTGTACTGTAGCACCCATGTGAACAGTAGCTCCGATCGAAATTCTGATCGCACTAGCGCATTCGTATGGCCGATGGGAATCCGAATATGGCCTCGGAATTTCGGTACGACTCTCCGTTTATGTTTTGACATTTTAAAGTGTGTTGATTTAGTTTCGGATAATTCTGGTAGTTCCGTAGTGTAGCAAATTGTTATGATTTGAATTGAATATAATATTATATGTTAAAACGATAAATGTGGTAGAATCTGAGGAGTAACGGATTAGATTTGATCGATCCGGTAGAATTAGCGAGTTTCCGGAAAAATGGAGTTTCTTGCGCGATTGAGCGTAGATGACCGTAACCATAGTTAAGATGTAAAAATGACATTGCGAGGGTAATTTGGTAATTCCGGAGTAGTTCGGAGGGTTCAAGACCCTTCCGTAGCGTTTGCGGAAACTTTTCCGCAAGGTTTACCGCAAACTCGTAAAACGAGATTCTAGGCTACCCAGCTAGTTGGAATAGTATAGAAAGATATGCATTAGAGTAATGAAGTTTGTACCATAGTATCGGTGATGATTCGGGTGTTCCAAGGAAGTCCGTAGTTTAGTATAGATGAGTTGAAAGTTCCGCAAATAACGGTTCTGACAAATGTTGTGATTTGTTTTGACAGATCGAACTCGGATCGCGGGCGTTCGTCTAGCCAGGTAAGTAACTCATGCCTTGAATACTTAAGAAATCTAGCGTTGCTCGAAATCTATAATATAACAAAGTTATATATAGTTATAAGTATGAAACCTATATACATATAAAGAGGAACGTAGAAGAAAGAAGTAAGTGTATCGGTATACTCATGTTGATGTGAACAAGCGGCTACAAGTGTGTGTATATATATATATATATAAAAGTAAAGACAAACATGAGTACATAGAAATAAAGAGACACATATCTAGATGTAAACTAGTATTTGTATTTATATAGATAGATAGAGCATATGAATGATCTTATGCTTATGAATATTATTTAGTGAAACTTGGGTTTGAGGGATGTAGAAACTACACCCTAGGGAATGGGATTAGAGTTATAAATGGGATAATCAGACATGAACTAGAGATATGAAGGAAGTTGTAATTTGTGCGTTATTTAAGAACGATAGCAATATGAGGATAGATATGAGTGTATAAATGATAAAGATCATGAATGAATAGAATATGCATAGTATAAGAATATGAGCATCATGAGTATAGATGCATGCATATCAGATGATAAAGAGCATAAGTGAGTAGTGTATACATTTTTATGACAGTAACGCATATAAGAAAGCATTTGCATGTGTGTATTAGATTTGAGAATGAGTTAATATATTAACATGAATTGATACAGTTTTGATAGCACGTATGTAATGAGATTGGGCATGACAGATAAGTATATAGAATGTAAAGATAAGTTTTATATATGGTTAGAGTAGTGCATATATATGAATGATATCAATATGTTATAGATATTCATGACCGGATGTATGTACTTGTATGACATTTAATAAATCATGGCTAGAGTAGAAAGAGGCATGAGAAAGGCATATATGCATGTACATGTGTGTGTGTGTGTTTAAGTTTTCATCAGATAAGCAAACGATAGCAAGGTTTTCAACAATTTCAAATGTTTTAAAGAAAGTTTTCAAATGTTTTTGAAAAGAATCGTATTTCAGAAAATGTTTTTACAGATTGAGTTACAGATTATGATTTCATGGTTTTCGGGGCATGAGGTAAAAACTCACCCGAGTATGTAACTTGAGATATAGTTCGGAATTGACGGATACTTTTGATTCGGGATTTGGGATTTGAACAATCCCAGTTGTACACTATTGGAATTGACGGATATAGACACATGTGTACATGTGGAGGACTGAGGGGACGCTCTCAGATCCTCGAGCAGGACTAGGGGCTACAGGGTCCCGAAATCTTAGTTTTAGATGCCCAGTTGAGTTATGGTCTTGGGCATCGAGTACACCCAGTTGAGTTATGGTCATGGGTGTAGATAGACGTCCAGTTGAGTTATGGTCCTGGGTGTAGATCAGACATTGGTATGATTGTATGATTCCAGTTTGTATTCGAGTTATGAATAAAGAAGATAATTAACCTATTAAACTGAGATATTCTCTTACAGTGTGATTTAAGTTGCGTTATAGATTGAGATGACTTTTATAAATGTGAAGTTTTATTACCGGAGTATCTGCATGATTACTTACTGGGTCATTATGACTCACACCACCACAGTTTGTAGTTTTGCAGGTCAGTAGCAGACATTTCGAGCTAGTAGAACTTTGAGGAAGACTTGAAGACAGTGAATCACCCCAATTGCAGTCGAGGAAGTCAAGAGAGTCATGGGTTGAGTTATTGGTCCTCACGGCCCTTTGTATGGTCATTGCATTTGAAATTCATTTGTAATGGTGATGTATTAGTATAGTTTTTATTTTGAGTTCTAGCCGGAGGCCAAGTATTGCATTTTGTTTATTGAGTTCAGGCCTGAGGCCTTGTTGATGAATGCATTGATGTTGAGATTCCGGCCTGAGGCCGAGATTGTTGTGTTCTTGATGTATATAGATGCTGGCTATAGGCCAGGTGGCACGATGTTACGAATGCATCATGCTGAAATTTCGTTAGATCCAGAGGCTTATGGAGATGAGTTTTCCTGTCTCCTGCCGGTAGCATCCTGGCCTAGGCGGGATGTTACATTAATAATGTTCGAGTCATACGTCATCGGTGAATCTTCGGGAAGCGACCCATGAGATCCCTGGATATATTGGCAGTAAATCTGGTCATCGGAGTATCTGAATACGTGCGTACTTAGTACCACGTTCTTACCGATTTACAAGACATGGTTGGCTTCTAGCAAAGAACCGTGCCTACCAATTCTCCAGAAATATTCTTTAAGGAATATATAATCTATGTCAGGCATACTATACGAAGTATTGCGTATTACGATCTAGTATCGGATGTCACATGCTAGACTTGGGACTGGAATTGTGTCTGCCCCGTACGAAGCACATATCGAATCTCTGGTAACTAGTCTCTTTAATCGGATAAGCATGACATAGTCATATTATCCCGATGACTACAGTACATAAGAGTACCAGTTCCGTATCCTACGTGATCATCATCTCCATATGACTAAAGTGATACGTCCATCTTGACATCACACCCAATACACTACAATTCTTAATATACCCAGAAGAGGCGTACACAAAACCTGTTAAAGCCCCGGACGACCAAAACCAAAGTATATTGATTGTCGCAAGTATTAGCGATGCAAGTCTCAGGTTAAGACCAAATACACCTACCCTGATTCGGACTCCTACAGACACATAGTCATACTACCAATGGAATTCCGATGGGTCTATCCAGAGCGAAACTATTCCCGTACCATCGGTAAACAAAACCTCTTATTATTATTGCATAAGTATTCAATACTTAAATATATGAGAACTATGCTGTTATGTTCCCACAACGCGCACAAGTGCAATATTAGTCTATTCCGCATTATCGATGTCCAGTCTTGATAATACTACGACTAGGGATATTTAATGATTAAACCTTAATGGATTAATATTGTCTCATATATTATTAATCTGGAACTAATCATGTGGACTTTTATCATTTATATATCCCAGTAATCCAATTACAAATGATAAAAGAGCAATTTCCTTTGTCACATAGTTAATTTGTACAACAACACCATGATCTGTACAAATAGTGACGCCTGGACATGTGTCGCGATTCTATGGTGCCGACACTCCACGTGACATGTGTCACCTTCTGAATGGACCGAATCATCAGCGAATAATCTTCTGCCACGTGTCAAGATGTCATTGGACCAATCTTTTCACGTGCCACGTGTCTAAATCCTATTGGGCCGATGAAATCTGCGTCAACAGTCAAAAAGTCAAGCCGCGTGGACCAAGTCAACAAAGCCAGCGCGCGACGCAAGAAGGAAGTTGGCGTCACGACGCTGACCCGGAATTTTGCCTATAAATTGAGGCTTTCAGCACATCATTCGGTGTGCTTTCCTTGGGATTCTTTTCTCTGATTTCATAGGACGCATCTAGTTTTGTAAATTATTGTAATATTAAAATTATGTATTTTTATTTTTAGTTTTTATTACAACTTTCTTTTTATTTACTTTTATGTTTTGTAGTTAAAATTTCCGCTGGGGTAAAAGGTGAAACATTTAATATAAATATCTAGGTAAATCTCACTTAATTATAATATTTAAATTATAATTTAACCGGATTAATTAATGGCAGACTTTATTACCGCCTATATGGTCGGTCTAATATAAATTACTTTACCGCCTATATGGCTGGTCTTTATGTGACAGATAATTACCGCCTATATGGCTGGTGTAGTTGGATTAAATGGATTATCGCCTATATGACAGGTTTTAAATGTTTAACATTATTAATTCCTAAGAAAGCAGAATATAAAATAATTTATATTTTATAATAAATGAGATTCCTAGATAAGAAATATTAAATGTGGATCCTCTAACCCCAACATTTTATTTTATTCTAAGGAAGTGATCAAACACAATATTCACATTTAATAATAGATTTTCTTTTTATGGGTAATTATTTAGTTTGTTTATTGAGTCTTAAGCTTAATGCTTCTTGTTGTCTGATCACCAATAAGATTGATGTGGTAAACTTAAAATGAACTAGAAATAGGGATTTTAGGTTTCAGCCTTAGATTCAATAGCCCACGATCTTCCTTGAGGATGGATAACCCTTTAATAGATTTCCTTACAGGATAGACATATACCTGTCGGGCAGGGGTAGCCATAATTGGAACTTGATCTTAATGAATCCAGGTAATTTGGTTGACATAGACATATGGTTCAATTGGGTTATACTGGGTATTTGCGTCTGACCATCGACATAGGCTTTTGCATAATTTTATGTTCCAGGTTAGCAAACTGATTTATTACACATATATAAGAGAATCAATTCATCTTTATAATAATATTGTGAGGAATCACAACCCTAGATCTTTGAGTCTTTTGTTATTTTCCTTAATATTTTCTTTTGTGTCTTTAAGTATTTTATTTATCAAATCCACATTCAACCAACAAAACCAATCATTCTCTTCTCCTTATAATTAGATACCTGTAAATAAATAGTATAATAATTAATAACAACAGTAGGAATTAAGTCCTCGTGGGATCGATATTTTTATACTACTTGAACGATACGTGCGCTTGCGTTATATATGTGTGTTTATGCCGGTCAAGTCTAAGGGGAAAGAGCTAGAAGGATGGGGTTTGGAATATGTTATCTTTTATAGTTGCATGCTAGGGTTTCTTGTGTGCATGGCTTGAAAATGGAACAAATGAAGAAAATATGAGGTGTATTCAATTAATTTATTTAAGGAAAGAATATTGTGTATTTTTTGTGGGGGAATATCTTTAATTTGGAAGGTGATTTATTTAGATTTTGGCATGTGTTAAATGTGATTTGAATATTTTGGATTGGATTTTGTGGGCCTTGAGCGTGCGGCTTGGATGTGTATGTGGGCTTGGGCGTGTGGCTTGGTGTGGGTTGCGGGGATTTTGGGCTGAGGCTAACATTTAAATGGAGATCCATCGAGCGAACCCGAGACCAAAGAAATGAATTAAATCCGAGGATGTACTTATTTTGAATTTTCCCTTCCGACGTCCGTTTCCCGTGACTTCCGTAACTTATCGGGTAGTACCTCCATACGAGGCTCATCATCGGGCTTTTATGCAAAAATTCAGTGCCTACAGACTCGTATGGATATGTAGGTTTTTATAACAGATAACACTGAACGACTCACCGAAGATTCTTAATGGATGATACACCAACGTCAATAATAATCTTCTTGGGTTGAGTAGCATTTGTGATTCTTTGACTTGAGATACCACTGTGGGCATATGAGACATCTTCCACACTTAGATGACAGTCACATCACTGATCTATTTAGATCAGACTTCTGCCTGTTCGTTGGGTGTGGACAGATCCTCAGGGTGTCCTATGTGTGTTGAGATAGGATCCGTCAGTTATATGTACAGAGCATATGTAGTCCATATATGATTAGCAATCAGATAAAAACCATGGGTCCGTGGTACACTTTAGAAGTAAGTTCTATGTGTTCTTTTAGATATTGCTAATAGAGACGTCGATGAGATTGACCCTATAGAGATTTGACGGTTACATCTATATCTCTGGGATATATCCATATACTTGTGACAGAGAAATTAAACATATGCCATGACCTCGACGTATATGATTCAACGAGTTTATCCGTGGTCGTCATAATTTACGAGTGGGTAAATTATGGACACGAATTGGATTTCGTGACGGATATGCCTGAATTTAGAGAGTCTCACTAGAAAAATATACTCGTAGAGCACTAGGGCAACTTTTATGAATAATACTGATTATTTATAAGTTGTTTAAAGGTTAAACAAAAAATACATGCGAAGAGACCTAATGGTCTTTCCTAATTATTGTGTATTTATATTTAATGATAGATTTTATTAAATACATATTAATTAAATGTCAAATTGTGATATTTGACATATATCATAAATATATATGTATTTGGATATTTAAAGTAAATATAATACATATATTTAAAATATTTATATTTAAATAATTATTTAATTGTTAAATAATTAATTAATTAAAAATATAAATATCTTAAGTTTTGATAATTTTTGGAGATGCCTTGAGTTGCTTTATTTGACTTGTTGAAAATCCTTAAAATGTGTAATGATCAAAATTGCAAGTTGATAAAGCAAACATTGAAACAAAAAATATCTAGATATTTGTATATGTCTCCAATTTTCGTCCAAGGCTATTTTGGGAGAGTATATATTATTTTGTTTCATTTTTGATGGATTGGGTTAACAAGTTACACAAAAATAAACACAAAAGAGTTGAGAGTAAAAGTTGAAGAACAAAAAGGAAAGCTTGGAAATAAGTTGTTTTTGTAATTTTTTTTTTTAAATCTTTCAACTTAGAAAATATTTCTATCATGCTTAGCTTCAACATGTGTTGCTAGGATGTTGTCTCTACACTTTTAGTTTGTGTTTTAAATGGTTATGAACTTGTTTGAAAGATGAGAGCATGTATGGTTTCCAAGTGAGCTTGAAATGGTTTCATAAGCTCTCTTTTGATTATTTGATAATCAAGTTTCCATTTTAGAGTTTCTAAGCCACTCATTGATGACTTATAATTTTTCTTGAGTTGTTTCATGATGGTGAGACTTGTTTGGTGTGTTTTAGATTGAATTAAAGTGTTGGATTTATTTGATTTGGTATATTTTGTCAATTTGAAGAAATTGCAAAGTTAGAGTTCTTAACCCTTTCCAGATTTGGGGCTTTTCATACATGTGATGTATTATGGTGTTTATATGATGTATATTAATTTTTGAGTTGATTGGATTTGATCTTTATATGTTTTGAACAAAAATGGACAAAATTACAAAAACTGAAAAATTGAAGAGTTGTTCGGCAATTACAAAAGATTTGGGGATTTTGTTGCAATCTGATTTTGATGTGTTGGCCATGTTGGAAATCATTTTAGAATTGATTTAGAATCATCCAAAATTATATTTGACAATTTAAGGATTAAAATGATCAATTTGCAAACTATTGGGCTAATTCGGCAATTACAAAGAATTTGACTTCTTGTGTAAAATTTCATTGTTTTTAAGTATTGGGTAATTAAATAAATAAGTTTATTTAATTGATTCAAGAAAAATTATTGAAATCGAAAAATTTTAATTTTCCGTGTTTCCGCTGCGTTACCGAATTTTCGCCATAAACCCCCTACAATAACCTTATGCCTGGGCGGCTCGTCGGGAGGTAAGGTGTTGAGTGGGATCAGAGAGGAAGAATCGAAGTCAGACATCCCTGTCAAAGCACGACCAGAGGTAGAAGGTTTGTTCATGCTCCCAGTGAGTCATGAATATTACAACTAGGGTTATCGACTTCATCCATACTAGGTGACTAACCCTAGGAGTCTCTGAGCGCCTTAGGCGATGGAAGAAAAGTATGTTTTCAAAGCAAATAAAAAAAATAATACACCCAGAAACACAAGCCCTTCAATCCTCAAAACTAAGAAAATCATACCAATATATTCAAACGAACCACAGAAGTACCCCACATGAGTAAACCCACCCCTATATTACCGCAAGCACATAAAGCAAAAAACGCAAGCACGATAACCAGAAACATGCATTAACAGATAGAGATTCAGAGAAAAACTTACTTAAGATTGAAGAGAGTGTTGAAGAACTTGTGAAGAAGTTGACGGTTGGGAAGGTGGTAGAAGGTAGAGAAGGCAGGGAAACTTGCTGATGTTCTTTGGAGGAGACGAAGTTATAAGAGATTGAAACAAAATGCAATGACATTTAAATAGGTAACTCGGTTTGATTTTGACCATTCGATTGAAGATGACGGCCATGACCAGTGACACGTGTGACGAGTAATTCAGCCGATTGGATTCAGATGAGAAGGCGAGACTGGAATGACTGCTCAGTTGGGATCCAATTGTATTCCTTTTTGGCGCACAAGCTATGGATGCATGACGCATCGCGTCTCGGGGAGATGAAGCGGATGAAGCCCTAGAATGATGTGACATGCATTTAAAAAAGGCAATGATGGCAACACAACTAGTAAAAGACGGTTTAAGAGCCCGGAAGAAGCATTCAATGAAGCAACCGTCATCAAAGCACAACCTATTGAGCATATTAGTGCTTTCCAGACCCAAAGAGGGTGTAGTTTGATTAATAGCAAGGTCCAGACCCGACGACCAATGATCAATCCACACCATCATTATAGTTCCCTGTACCAAATCACAGACGTGTTGATACCGAGAACTAAAGGACATATGGTCATGGTGATTTTCAGACCCGAGAAAATCTGAAGTATGGAAAAAGGGTAGTAAAGAGAGTTCACCTACTAAGATGGGGCCCAAGACATTTGCAAGGATGAGGGTCCAGAACCAGAGGTGTCTAACTCGACCAGCGGACAAAAATCAGCTACATTATCATACCGACCCAATTTTACCCTTGAATTATGATGAAGGAAACTCGGGATGAACCAGCAGAGGCTCAGTCATATATGCTCGGGGAGGACGATCATTGGAAGATACAAGTTAGAAAAAAATCATAGTAGTTTAGACTGTCATCAAGGGAACCGATTTCTCAATATTTCTATATGAACTGGGGCTCAGTGCAGGCTTGACTCTTTTGAATAGAAGATGAGGGGTGTGAAGGTTCTCTTTGCCGACCTGACCTTTTAGTAAGTGTGACAAAGAACTTCACTTGTTTTGGGATACCAACCCAAGGATATGGGTCAAGGATGCAACATTATACTCAGAGACGGTGGTTTGAGCTTCCCAAGGAATGATGAGATAGAAATAGGACAACGACTGATGCGATGAAAGAGAGCTATAGGCTTATTAACTGACACACGCAACCGCGTGAGTGGTTGTCATACAGGTTGGCATATGGGCATACTATATGGCAGTTATCAAAAGAAGGGTGAATTAATGAGGTTCAGATGGTAGACAGTAGTTGTGTCAGGCGGAAGAGTTACTATTTGTAAGGTAATTGGGGAAGAGAGCCTACACAATGATGATTTGGTAACATGGCTGACGTCATGAGTTGGCGGAATAGTAGCCTCAGAGAGAGAGAAAAAATATTTAGGGGGGAGAGAGACAGAGCAGGTCGGTCCGACCCGAGCTCCTTATAGTAGGTTTTTCTTCCTTTGCATCTATGGACGTAGGTTGGATCCATTCCCCCGAACCACGTTAAATCCTCTGTTCTTATCCGCGTGTTTTTCTATTTGTCTGCAAAGTTTGTTTTGGTTCCCAATAAACTAAACAAATTCACTGCTTGAGGGAGATTTTGTTCAAGGAATCAATTTTCCCAAATCGCCCCCGAAAATAAAAATCAGCCGTCAATATATAGTTATTATATTAATAATATTATTTATGTTGATGGTGTTTTCAGGCACTATGTTATTTAAAGCAGCACGACAGGGGTAAAAAGGTAATTCACTTCTCAGTCAAGATTATTAATGCCGACCCGACCACTAAAGAGTCAACAGTAAGAGGCCGGGAACTTTACGGTTAGTGACCGAGCACTTGAGTTCAAGATGACCGGGCAATTATCAGGTCGACAGCAGCATTCTCAGTACAAAACACTATTATGACCGACCACATGAAGACCGAGCATAGGGCAAGACATGTTCGGGAAAATAAAGCATTCTATCCATACAAGATAAGATAATAAGTTATCATACTTTCATGGGGTAAACTAGTAAGTCAATGTCCTAGTATGATAAAGAAAGTAAAGGTAGTTTTGATTAGGAATCCTTATGGGAAAAGGGAATAGTTTTGACTAGGAATCCTTATGGGAAAAAGGAATAGTTTCAACTAGGAAATTCTTATAGGAGAAGGAATATGATTTCTACACTATTATAAATAGGAGGGCAGAGTATGTGTAAAAGACATCAAAAATACGGGATCTGAATCTTCAAGCTCTGACTTGTAGAAAACAAAAAGAGACCCAAGAAGAGTGTTTAAGTAATAAAAGTACCATCTTGTTTGTGTCCGTGGACGTAGGTCGGATCCAAATCCACCGAACCACGTTAAATCTCCTTGTTGATTGGTGTGTTTATCTGTTTGTTGCTAAGTTTGCCTTTGGTCCCCCATAACCAAACAAATTCACCATTGAGGGAGGATTAGTCTCGGGAGTGATATTCCCATATTGCCCCTGAGACCAAAATCCGCCGTCAACAGTTGGCGCCGTCTGTGGGAAACTGGACAAAAAGCAACTCGTGTAGTAAAACAATGGCGGAAGGCGGAAACCACCAGTCATCAGGAAATCCGGCCACAGATTGGATGAATAAGATAGAAGAAAGCATAAGGAATGACATGGAGGATAGTCAGGCCCTCCTAAAAACCATGATGGACCTACTAGAGAGAATGGAATGGGGGGAACCGCGAGAAGCCTGAAACCAGAGCTAATCAAAGAAGAAGAGAGATAGCAGATGGAAAGAGGGTTGTGGATGCAAGTGAGGACGATGGACCTAGGAGGAGGGGGCCTTACGGGATAAAATCCATAGTTGTGGAAAAAGATTCACAAGCAGATGACACATTGGAAGAAGAAGAAGAGAGACTTTCGATAAATTCCTCTTATGATAGTCTCCGCTACACTAGAAGAAGAGACACAGAGTACGACGAAACTGTGCGGGAGATTCCAAGGCGTAAGGACTATCGCACCCGGCGTAACAGACATGAAGAAGATCACAGAAGGCGACATGGCGGCCCAATAGCGAGGTAAAATCTTGGTTAAAAAAAAAGAGATGGCCAAGTGGAGGACAAATCTCAAAACAGATACAAGAGACACCCGGGAGGGATCGGGATCGCATGCAGAGTCAGAAGGCAGCCCGCAGCTGCTTTGCAACTCTCTCACGAGAAACCCTCTGCATTGAGGAGGGTAACAAAAAACGGCAAAGGAATGAAGACGGAGGAAAAGCCTGTGGAGATCCTAGTCCTCGGCCAAACAGAATAGCCCGGCTAGCGGCGACTGAGGAATTAGAAGGGATAGAACTCTTCGGACCGGGAAAAAACATAAAAATAAGGGGAGGCTTGGACAAAACCCTGAGACATAGCCTACTAGAATGTCTAAAAGAGTATCCGGACATCTTCGCACGGGAGACATACTCAACGCCCATTACAGAGGACAGTTGGCGCCGAGACCCCTTCAACAATCGGCTCGGGGCTGGAGTTCGTTCCGCCGAGACCCCTTCAACAATCGGCTCGGGGCTGGAGTTCGTTCCGCCATGGCCAATTTTTTTCTTTCCGGCTCGGGTCTGCTCTTGTACCGCCGAGATCGATGTTTGTTTCAGCTCGGGGTCGGGTTACGTCCCACCGAGTCGGCTTCTTTGGACTGGGGACGTAACATTCCCCTAGAGCCAAGTCTTTCTTTCAGCTCGAGGTCGGGTTACGTCCCACCGAGTCGGCTTCTTTGGACTGGGGACGTAACATTCCCCCAGAGCCAAGTCTTTCTTTCTGCTCGGGGTTGGGTTACGTCCCACCGAGTCGGCTTCTTTGGACTGGGGACGTAACATTCCCCCAAGTCCAAGTGCCTTTTTCAGCTCGGTGTGGGAACACAGAAATCTGGGGTGACGCATGCTGTCCCGGGCTCGCGGCCCGGTCGGGAGTACGGAATAGCCACGGGGGACTAAACCGGAGAATGATGGAGTCGCCACCCGGTGTGAACCGGGAAAATGAGATTTAAGGCCGCACTCACCCCTCGCAAGGGAAGACCTCAAACTGTTGGGTTCGGAATGGTCCCTTACTTATGCCATTTGTAATGAAAGGATTTACATAATAATTTAATCAGGCTTAAGTAACACTTATTCCTAAGAATATCATGCTTCTATATTCATGGGTACAAAATAACACTCATACATACATTTCGCATATATCTCATATCTAATAACACATGTCTAACAAAATACCTCAAAGTAACAATGAACATACAACTTCATTCAGCATATCATATTCATGAAAACACAAGCATACATAATATCCACACAAGCATACATGTGAGCATTCTTCCAAGTGATACGTGGAATTGTATCCCAAGTACAGACCGCATTACCGTCCATTCGGAATCGGCTACGGAATTTATGTCTGGGTTTCCATCCGATATATCACAAGAAATAATACTCCAAAGTCATCATGGCATAGGCATATGAATCGTAATGCGTTAAATCAAGACTAAGGCAAACGACGCAACTAATGGAATAAAACATGCTTTTCATTATTATGTGCACAAAGATAAGAATGACTATGTGTGGTTCCATAAAAATCACCTAAGAAACAATTATACGTGGCATGTGATGAATATGTCTCAGTTCAGTGTGTTCATGTTTGTGTAGCGTTCGTAAACGCGTTCGAACGGAAATGAAACAGAATGCTCACGTTCGTATGGCGTTTGTTAACGCGTTCGAACGGAAATGAAATAGAATGCTCACGTTCGTATGGCGTTTGTTAACGCGTTCAAACGGAAATGAGACAGAATGCTCACGTTCGTATGGCGTTTGTTAACGCGTTCGAACAGAAGTGAGACCTGATGCATGATAAGGTGAAATGTATGCGCGTTCGAGTTGCGTTCGTAAACGCGTTCGAACGGGAACAGACCTGATGCATGTAATGGGACGCAATACATAAACAACAAAATAAAGGGGCGCGGCGAAGTACTGCCGTAAAGGTGGCCTTTTGGGGCTCTTGGTCTCTCAAAGAGAGGACCTTTAGGCTAACATACTAAGCCCATGCGCGTCACATCACACATACAAAAATGGAGCCGATCATATCAAAACCAAGTGTGCCCGACTGAACACATCTTACATCCAATCCGAACACACATCAACCGGCGCGGCAAAGCATCGTGGTAAAGGGTTTTAACCCCTCCCCTTAAGGGATCTTTCATTCCACTTACTAAGCCCATGCGCTTGATTGAACCATGCATAAAAAGATAAAATCAATAATATCAAACTAAGTATGCCTGATTGAACGTATCTTGCATCCAACCGAACACACATCAACCGGCGCGGCGAAGTAGTGTCACAAAGGTGGCCTTTTCGGCTCTTCGTCTCTCAAATGGAGGACCTTTGGACTAACTCACTAATCCCATGCGCTTGATTGAATCATGCATAAATAAACAACATACAGAATTCAAGTGACGAAAAATAAACAAACCAAAGCAACACAAGGCAAAAGATAGTGCTGTTTACTCAAGCGTATGTGGAGTTGTGTCCCGAGTACAGATCATATTACCGTCCATTCGGAATCGGCTATGAAATTTATGTCTGGGTTTCCATCCGATATACCGAGAGTTAACACATTTCTCATTCATCCCATACCCACAACACACATCATACATAAACAGAATTCAACGAATAAGTAACATATAATCCAAAATAAACAACAAAAATCACGTAGAGATGGGTGTGAAAAGTACCCTCAGGTCTAACCTTTTAAGCCGTCTCTCGGACTCGTGTTTCACGAAGATCGGAAGGGGTAAAGCTCCGTAAATTTTCTGGTTCACTGGTTCAGCGTCCTAGCTCACTGCTTTGCTGTTTTGCTTGCGGTTCGAACTCCGTTCTGCTCCTATTCGGCCTCTGTCTTGCTGCTCACTGCACGGGCCACCTGTTTTAACGTTTTCAATGAACTATTCCAAGTTTGTGTGGGTTCTTAGTGCAGATTTTTTATGTGATATCTTAAGGATTAAAAGTGCAGTTTTTTTATGCAGTTTTTAGTGTTTTAGGGGCTGTTTTAGGGTGATTTTGCTGCTGTTTGGGCGTGTAAAACAGTGCAGTTTTTTTTTGTTGTAATTTTCAGTGATGGAGGGCTGCTGTATAGGGCTGGTTTCGGTGATGTGTGGGGGGTTTACGGAGGTGGTTTTCAGTGGTGGTTAGGGGGCTGTATTGGTGGTTGTATTGGCTACAGAAATTCGGCTATGGAGGGGTGCAAGGGAGATGGTGTTCACGGCTAAGGAGGATGAGATGGAGAGAAAATTTTTTGTCTTGATTTCTTGCTTTGGCCGTGAGTCTTGGTGTGTTTCTAGGGCTTGGGCGTGACTTAGGTTGTGTGAAGGAGAGGAATGGCTTTGGTTAGGGGTTGTTTATATAGAGAAGGGTTAGGGCTTCACCTTGTCTCACAAGGAAGGGATTTGGTGCATTCAATAAGGATATGATTTAGTGCTAGGTAAGGAAAGCAACATGGATTTGATTGGGGGACATGTCTTGGCTAGATTAGGAATTTGTAATATTTAATTTGTGTTGGTTTAGGAATACAAATATTTTAAGTTAGGAATAATATATTGGTTGATTGATTTTAACTTGGTATGATTATATTTTTGATTTAGTATGTGATTTGTTTAAATTAGGCATGATTTTAGTTTAAGTTGGTAATTGCTTATTTTATGTTTGGTATATGTTTTATTTAATTATTTAATTAATTTAATTATTATCTTATTTAGTTAATGTTTTAATTAATATTTATTTATTTAAATTGGGATGTGTTTTATGGGCTTTGGGGGGCTAATTGGGCTGGATGTGAGGCTAGCAGCAAAACCAGAATTACCGACACCGTTCGAACGCTTTCTCGAACGCGGCACGAACGCCCGCAATCCGTTTTGACGTTCGAACGTAAACACGAACGCAGCACTAACGAAAACAGTGAACCTTGTTTATTCTGAATTTCCCCTTCCGATGTCCGTTTCCTGTGACCTCCGTGACTTAAAATGTAGTGTCTCCAAAATGAGACTCATCATAGGGACTTATGTGTAAAAATGCAGTGCCTACATCGGGGTCGGGGTACGTCCCACCGAGTCAGCCCTTCGGACTGGGGACGTAACATTCCCCCAGAACCAAGTATCTCTCTTGGCTCGGGGTCCTCAGGGACATACTCGATGCATAGGATCCGTGAGAAGCATAGCACAGGGATGGATGATACCCCTGTGGCGATTGCTTACTCCAGTGTTACCGAACATAAGGAGGAATATGCCCTTAATGTGTCGAACACTCTTTGATCCTCACTTACCCGATGTAATGGATCCGTGGGAAAGCATAGCACGGGGAGTGATGAAGCCCCCGTGACGATTGCTAGCTCCAGTGATGCCGGACCTAAGGAGGAATGTGCCATTAGTATCCCGGACGCTCTTTGATCCATTCTTCATCCGGATCCGCGAGAGACACAGCACGGGGATGCGTTGTGCCCCTGTAGCGTGTGCCTACTCCAGCGTGGTAAGGAGGAGCCCTCATACAATACACAGGCTCCACAGTGACCCGACGTATAGAGGATGTGCCCTTACCATTCAAACGCTCTCCTGATCCAAATCCTGGTTTGCCGGGACACTGAATTGAAAGATTCAGAATTGTGTTTTGGAGACCTCGGGCAGGACGCTGTTTTGAGGCATCCGTGTTGTTGTTTATACTTGCGAAACGTTTTATTTTGGGACAAGCGCTAAGTCGCCCCCACCCTTTAATTTTATTTTTCAGAGTTTTGTTTTCGTTTTCCGCTGGTCTGGTAGGGGGACGCCTGTGCCGGACTCAGTAGGGCTTCAAAAGGTTGATTCACTTCCCTTCTGGGTAAATCCCACCTGATTAATCGGCTCGGGGCTGGATGCGTTCCGCCGAGACCACTTAATTAATCGGCTCGGGGCTGGATTGGTTCCGCCGAGGCCACCTGATTAATCGGCTCAGGGCTGGATTCGTTCCACCGAGGCCACCTGATTAATCGGCTCGGGGCTGGATTTGTTCCGCCGAGGCTACTTGATTAATCGGCTCGAAGCTGGATTCGTTCCGCCAAGGCCACTTAGTTATTCGACTCGGGGTCGGGTTACGTCCCACCGAGTCAGCCCTTCGGACTGGGGACGTAACATTCCCCCAGGTCCAAGTGTCTTTCTCAGCTCGGGGTCGGGGTACGTCCCACCGAGTCAGCCCTTCGGACTGGGGACGTAACATTCCCCCAGGTCCAAGTGTCTTTCTCAGCTCGGGGTCGGGGTACGTCCCACCGAGTCAGCCCTTCGGACTGGGGACGTAACATTCCCCCAGGTCCAAGTGCCTCTCTTAACTCGGGGTCGGGTTACGTCCCACCGAGTCTACCTCTTCGGTCTGGGGACGTAACATTCCCCCAGGTCCAAGTGTCTTTCTCAGCTCGGGGTCGGGGTATGTCCCACCGAGTCAGCCCTTCGGACTGGGGACGTAACATTCCCCCAGGTCCAAGTGCCTCTCTTCACTCGGGGTCGGGTTACGTCCCACCGAGTCTACCTACCGCTCGGACTGGGGACGTAACATTCCCCCAGGTCCAAGTGTCTTTCTCAGCTCGGGGTCGGGGGGTACGTCCCACCGAGTCAGCCCTTCGGACTGGGGACGTAACATTCCCCCAGGTCCAAGTGCCTCTCTTCACTCGGGGTCGGGTTACGTCCCACCGAAGTCTACCTCTTCGGACTGGGGACGTAACATTCCCCCAGGTCCAAGTGTCTATCTCAGCTCGGGGTCGGGGTACGTCCCACCGAGTCAGCCCTTCGGACTGGGGACGTAACATTCCCCCAGGTCCAAGTGCCTCTCTTCATTCGGGGTCGGGTTGCGTCCCACCGAGTCAGTCCTTCGGACTGGGGACGTAACATTCCCCCAGGACCGAGCATCTCTCACAGCTCGAGACAAGATCACATGCCACCGAGCACATCATCGTTAGCTCAGAGGCAAAATTTTCTCCTCACAATCAAGATTGGATCAGTCAGAGGTCAAGACCTCTAAATCTCTGGTACAGATATTACAGATGAGGAGTCATTCCTAGTTTGGACAACAAGAGGAACTTCTTCTCCTGATGGAACGACCCAAGTAAGCAATTTGCTTTGAGGTGGAGAATCGTTCTGAATAGGATCAGCATCTCCAATAACCGAGGATATGAAGATAGAAACAGAAGACTTAGTTGATGGCGAAGGTAATTTCTCTGTGATTTCTGGAGCGACCACCAGCAAGGCGATCAACACACCATCTTTATATAGTTCCCGGCACCAACTTGCATACTCGTTGGAACCGAGAACTAGGGGACAGATGTTGATGGTGTTTTCAGGCACTATGTTATTTAAAGCAGCACGACAGGGGTAAAAAGGTAATTCACTTCTCAGTCAAGATTATTAATGCCGACCCGACCACTAAAGAGTCAACAGTAAGAGGCCGGGAACTTTACGGTTAGTGACCGAGCACTTGAGTTCAAGATGACCGGGCAATTATCAGGTCGACAGCAGCATTCTCAGTACAAAAGACTATTATGACCGACCACATGAAGACCGAGCATAGGGCAAGACATGTTCGGGAAAATAAAACATTCTATCCATACAAGATAAGATAATAAGTTATCCTACTTTCATGGGGTAAACTAGTAAGTCAATGTCCTAGTATGATAAAGAAAGTAAAAGTAGTTTTGATTAGGAATCCTTATGGGAAAAGGGAATAGTTTTGACTAGGAATCCTTATGGGAAAAAGGAATAGTTTCAACTAGGAAATTCTTATAGGAGAAGGAATATGATTTCTACACTATTATAAATAGGAGGACAGAGTATGTGTAAAAGACATCAAAAATACGGGATCTGAATCTTCAAGCTCTGACTTGTAGAAAACAAAAAGAGACCAAAGAAGAGTGTTTAAGTAATAAAAGTACCATCTTGTTTGTGTCCGTGGACGTAGGTCGGATCCAAATCCACCGAACCACGTTAAATCTCCTTGTTGATTGGTGTGTTTATCTGTTTTTTACTAAGTTTGCCTTTGGTCCCCCATAACCAAACAAATTCACCATTGAGGGAGGATTAGTCTCGGGTGATATTCCCATATTACCCCTGAGACCAAAATCCGCCGTCAACAATTTATGAATAAAAAATAAATTGTCATTAGAACACCATTCTCTTTAAAACTAGAGAAAAAGATTTTATTAATTCGAGTTACAAGCTTTTACAAGAAAAAAAGCAGAGATTGCATAGAATAGAATGAGCTCTCGTGCCACAAATGGGTTTATATAGAAGCTTCAACGAGATTTGAAAAGGTCTCGACTCTCGAGTTGATCAACCTCATTTCTCTTTGGCCACGTGCATTGCACGTGAGTCACTTACTGGTTGCAGATGGCACCAGTCCAATGTCGTACGTAGTTCTGTTGACCCAACGTTTATTAGTGTATGACTTGAAACCTCGGCATGAAAACAACAAACGACATTGATGTTAAATCCCATTTCTAGATTTGAGCTTCACATGTGAATCACCTTGAACTCGACAAATCAATTACTCCTCCTCCTCTTTAACCATCCTTAAAAACTTAAATGATGTTGAGAACTGTTGAAAATTTTCTAATATTAAATGTATTTATACAATGTTTTAGTGAAAATACCTCTAATATATGGTTTTTAGGTAAGTCAGAAATTGAAGGGATATGTCTCTTACAGTGAAATGTTATAATCATTTGAGTTGTAACGGTGCATTGAAGAGATATAACCCTTAAAGAATTTCATCTTTAAGCCTAAATGTATCTCTTCAATGACATCTATCCAACTCTATAAATAGAACCATTAGGTTATTCATTTTGCATTCACTTTAAAAAAATAAATTATTAAATTCTAGATAAAGAGTTTCTACCATTGTTCCTGTTGGGGCAGATGTGGAACCTCTAGGGTCGGATCGGAGCCCCCCGCAATGGAAGTGGGTCTAACCCGTGGATATCAAACATGGGTGTAATTTTAAATAATTTAATGAAATATTATATCCAATTATGAGTGTATAGAAAAAACTTGGCTTAATCGATGTCCGGAAGCTCAAGAACGGAAAAAACAAGATTTGATACGCGTAGCTCGTGACTCTCACGCTCCAGTGCGCGTCCGCACTGTCCGCTGAAACATGCATTTTTTTTATTTGTTTTTCAAAAATTTCTTCAGCTTTCTCGAATTAATGTGTTTTACCCTAATTTCTTCCGATCTTCCCTAAACACTTCCAAAACACCTAAAATTAATTTTAACATCAAAAAACAACATCAACACATGTTATATAATAAAAATCAAGTGTTTCAAAATATCAAATATTTTTAAAACAATATAAATTCATTCTAAATACCCACTTGCATAAATTTTGAATCCAAAACACAAACCAAGTTAGAATCCCACAATGAAGTGACTCGTGAACAATTCTAGGCCTCCCAAAGGTGGTTAAATGATTCTAGAATGGTAACCTTAGCTCTAAGCTATTATCTAGAGTTCCAAACTCTAATTTAATGTCTATGTCTAACATAAACATTTTGACCCAATTACAGACATTTTATGTTTATACTTCTAAAACATCCTAACACAATTAATTAGCCTAATTTCAACATTATGTATCTAATACATAATTCATCACTATATGTCTCACTCATGAAAAACTTAGTAATGAAAAACATAGCTTTTGGAGAAGATCAAACTTACATAGCAAGGTTGATTCAAAGATCCAATCTACTTATTCTTGTTGAAATATTGTGGATAAATTCCAAAGTTAGCAAGTCTGACTCCAAGATCCAATCTTGATTTCTCCTAATTGAAATGTTACAGAGATCTCACAAAGTTCCTTAAACACTTCTCTAACTTAGGCTAATATCTCCAATTCTTGTTTGTATTTAGATTTCTCAAACTTTTACCTTACTTAATTAAAACCTTCGTAAAACTTGTTATTTATAGCAAAACTTAGACAATTTTTAATTAATAAAAGTTGTAATCAATTTTTATGTGGGCTTAATCTAATTTTTCCAAATATGTATAATTAGGTGTAACTAATCTCCATTGTCTACCACTTTAATTTAATCCAATTAAATCAAGACAAGGGTTAGGAAATGGATTAGTTTAATGTTTGCCACTTTGATTTAATCCAATTAAATCAAGCCAAAATCACCTATTATTACATACTTACAATTACCATAATATCCTCAAATGGTAGAGATAATTTTGATTTTACAATTAAGCCCTTGTATAATTATTGAATTAATCCAACTAATCCAATTAGGTCAAAGTAAATAATCAATGTTATCCAAGAACACTTGATTATCTTAGTTGATAATTATAATATCGAATATTATCTTTTATCAAAATTGATCGGCTACTCAAGTGCTTAACGAGTACACTCTATATTGGGACTCTCTAAGTTCAGACACATTCGTCATATAACCTAGTTAATGTGTACACGACTCGGCCACCTCTGAATTCGCGAAGAACACGAACGACCTTTCTGAACTATACAAGTCAAAGTCATCACATATGTTTAACAATCCCACCATGGAAGGCTATCCGAGTTGTGCTTAGGAAACATAGAATACACCGTCAAGTTTCCAATGTGTACATCTCATATTGACATGTCTACGATTCTTTACAACTGATGCGATCCACCATAGGTGTCGGCTTTAGTCAAGGTCTTAAGAATCATGACTTACTCGCATGGATACCTAAACCCCTAATGGTACACATACGGGCTGATGGATCATATCTTGTTTCGTACTTGATGACTGAGTGTATCGGTCCACACCCAACAAACATCTAGAGGCTATACCATTAAAGGTTTCTGACATATATGGCATCAAAATGTGGTGGATCTCACACAAAATGAATGTTATCCTATAGTTAAAGGATTACATATGCTACTCGACTCAATGAGATTCCTATTGACATGGTGTGTACTTCCAACTATTAGGCATCACCTTTGAGTCATTCAATATATGGTCCAACCAATACCCACACGTCTATACGAGTTTCCAAAATTCATGGTACATCGGGTTAAACCATTGGAACTCCAATTCCAATAAACAACATGTGATAGTCTTATCGGTTATAGGAATTCGACCGTATTTCAAAACCAACGACTAGGAATATATATATATATATATACACTCTAAGAATAATCTACAATAGTAATACTTATCCTAATATTGACCACCTAGTGTCCAATATTACTACAAGACTATTCTAAGGTCGATGTCATTCTTAACATATCTATACATCAATCTAATACACATAATGACAATATCATTAATAATGCATGAAATGAAAATGTAGTTATTTGATTAATAAATAATAAAATGTACAATTCGGATTAGCACTCCAAGCACGAACTCCAACAGTTCCTACTTCGTGTTATTGATTCAAGAAGTGTCCCTAAATCAAAAAGTCACCAAGAATCATGAGAGAACATTAGCCACAAGATCCGTATTGCACCGAGGCGAGGCTAATAAGTTCTTAAGGATAAAGTAAAAACTTGACTTGGTATAATCTACATATTATATAGAATATTTTAAAATTACACATGGATAATGGAAATATCACAGTACCAGTCGCTCATGGAGAGAAACCAGATAAGTTCAATGGAGCAAACTTTAAACAGTGACAAAGCAAAATATTGTTCTACATGACCACACTGCAGTTGGCTAAATTTCTCAAAGAAACTCCTATAGGTACTGTGTTGAGAGAAACTCAAGCGGCTAGACAACTGGGAGTTGAAGCATGGTCGCAGAATGAAATTTTATGCAAGAACTACCTCTTGGGTGTTCATGATAACACCTTGTACAATGTGTACCAATGCATTACTTCTTGGAATATTCTCTGAGAATCTCTCGAGAACAAGTACAAAACAGAGGATGCCGGATAAAAGAAATTTATCGTGGGTAGGTTCTTGGACTATGAAATGGTAGATTCAATGATAGTAATGTCTCAGTTAGGTGAACAATAATTTATCATTAGCGAAATATTGGATGAATGAATTAAAATCTACGAGACATTTCAAGTTGTCATAATTATTGAGAAATTGCCTCTATCATTGAAGGACTTCATGAGTTATCTGAAACACAAGAAGAAGCATATGAGTCTTGAAGACTTAGGAGTTTGGTTGAGAATCGAATAAGATACAGGAAGTGTAAAAAGACTAGCTAGAATACTATGGAATCTAATGCCAACATCGTCGATGGTGGAAATCATAGCAAAAAAAGAAAGAACAATGGAGCTGATTCTTCCCAATGAAATAAGAAGTCCAAGGGAAAGTACTACATCTGTGGGAAAAATGGTCATATTACAAAGGATTGTAGAAATAAGATGTCTCAAGACAAAATCAAGAAAAAGAAAAATAAGGCTCATGTAACTGAAGATGAGCTATTAATTGATGAGATCTCAAAATTGAACCTCTCAGTAGTTATAACTGAAACCAACTTGGTCGAAAATCTGAAAGAATAATGGATAGACACTGGGGCTACTCGCCATATATGTACAGATAATAAGATGTTTTTCTCATATCAGAAGGACGATAGTGGCGATCATCTGACCATGGGAAACTTGTCTACCTCCAGAGTGGTTGGATATTTTACCATGATTTTGAAGATGACATTCGGGAAAGAGCTTATATTGAAGAATATTTTACATGTTCTTGATATTCGAAAGAACTTGGTTTCAGGTTCACTTTTTAGCAAGAATGACTTTAAGCTTGTATTTATTTTTGACAAGTTTGTAATGATAAAAATTGATGTCTATGTAGGAAAATGATACCTCACTAAGGGCATTTTCAAGTTCAATGTAATGACTATCAATCGACATATTGCTAATAATAATAGAGCTACATCTTCTACTTATATTATTGAGTCACAAAATGTATGGCATGGTAGGTTGGAGCATGTTAATTATGATACAATGCGTAAGAAGGTGACTGTATATTTATTGGATATTCTCACAACAGTAGCACGTATCGATTCTTGGTACATGAATCTAAAATTCTGAACATCAATCCAAATATGATAATTGAGTCAAGGAATGTGATATTCTTTGAAGAGAAATTTCATTGTAAAGAAAAATAAAGAACATAGTCTCTCAAAAGAACCATTGATATTACTTTGATATCTATTCACCAGTGACCCACCTCACTTTAATAAGAATGCTCATAACTAAGCATATATATTTGGTCTTGAAATACATAAAATGGAAGTAAATACATCATTCTTAAATGGTGAATTGGATGAAGAGATCTACATGGAATAACCAAAATATTTTAATATTCTTGGACAATAACACAAAGTGTACAAACTTGTAAAATCCTTTTACGGATTAAAACAAGCACCTAAACAATGACATGAGAAATTTGACAAAGAAATATTGTAAAATGTATTCAAAATCAATGAGTGTGATAAATGTGTATACACTAAATCAACTCAAAAAGAATATGTCATTGTGTGTCTCTATGTAGACGATATGCTGATAATTGGTAGTAATCATGAGATGATTCATTCTACCAAGAAAGTATTAACCAATAAATTTGACATGAAAGATTTAAGTCTAGCTGATGTGATCCTAGAAATTAAAATTTCCAGAAAATCAGAAGGATACATATTATCTCAAACTCATTATGTTGAGAAAATACTTGATAAATATAACAAAAGCGACCTAAATATAGCTAGAAATCCTATAAACCTAACTCTCCATTTGTCAAAGAATACTGGTTCGAGCGTATTACAATTAGAATATTCGAGAATCAGCGGAAGTCTGATGTATCTCACAAATTGCACACCACCAGATATCACTCAAGCTGTAAACAAGCTTTGTAGATATACGAGTAATCCATGACATAACTACTGGAAAGCCATAGTAAGGGTTTTGAGGTATCTGAAAGACACTTCAAAATATGGTCTGCATTATATGAGATATTATGTTGTTCTAGAGTGATACAGTGATACTAACTGGATATCTGATATAGTGGATTCCAAATCCACTAGTGAATTTGTTTTCACACTTGGTGGTGCAACTATGTCATGGAAATCCTCGAGGCAAACATGTATTGCCTGGTCTACTATGGAGTCTCAATTCATAGCAATAGATAAAGCAGCGAAAGAAGCAGAGTGTCTTCGAATTTCTTAGAGGATATTCCAAATTGGCAAAAATCAATGCCAGCTATAAGAATACATTGTGATAGTCAATCATTATCGGGACATCCCAAAATACAATGTATAATGGTAAGTCTTGACACATACATCGAAGGCACAATTGTTGGACAATTATGACCCATAGCGTCACTATTTGTACAGATCATGGTGTTGTTGTACAAATTAACTATATGACAAAAGAGATTGTTCTCTTATCATTTGTGATTAGATCACCTAGATGTATAAATGATAGGAGGTCCATATGATTTATTCCTGGATTGAGAATGATATGAGACAGTATCAGTCCATGAAGGATAAATCATTAAATATCCCTAGTCAGAGTATTATCGAGATTGGATATCGATAAATACGTAAAAGAATAGTATTACACTTGTGCGCGTTGTGAGGGCACAACGACATAGTTCTCATATATTTGGGTATAAGATACTCATGCAAGTGTAATAGGAGGTTGTGTTTTACCGATGGTACAGGAAACAGCTTCGCTCCGGATAGACCCCCTCGGAATTCCATTGGTAGTATGACTATGTGTCTATAGAAGTCTGAAATCAGGGTAGGTGTATTTGGTCTTAACTTGAGACTTGCACCGCTAATACTTGCGACAATCAATATACTTTGGTTTTGGTCATCCAGGCTTTAACCGGTTTCTGTGTACACCTCTTCTGGGTATATCGAGAATCGTAGTGTGTGGGTGTGATGTCAAGACGGAAGTATCACTCCAGTCATAGTGGAGATGATGGTCACGTATGATACATAACTTGTTCTCTTATATGCTGCAGCTATCGGGATAAAATGACAAGTCAGGTTTATCCGATTATAGAGACTAGTTACAAGACATCCGACATGTGCTTCGTACGGGGCAGACACAATTCCAGCCCCAGGCCTAGCACGTGATCATCCGATACTGGATCGACATACACGATACTACGTATACTACGTCTGATATAGATTGCTTATTCCTGTAAGCATGTTTCTGGAGAATTGGGTAGGCATGGCGCTTTGCTAGAAGCCAACCTTTTCTTGTAAATCGGTACAAACGTAGTACGAGGTACTTACGTGTTCGGATAGTCCGACGACCGAATTTACAGCCAACATATCCGGGGATCTCATGGGTCGCTTCCCGAAGATTCACCGATGACGTATGACTCACGCACTTAATTAATCTGGGATTAATTAGATGAGAGAGAAAATTAATATGGGATTAATTGCGGAGATATTTTATCTGGGATAAAATATCAATTAAGAGAGAGAACGATTAATTTGGAATTAATTGGTAAATTAATATATTCGATATATTAAACGAAATTGGATTTCGACGCGGAATTAAAATTAGATTTTAATTCGGGCGAACGAGTTAATTTAGAATTAATTCATTAGCGACGTGAATAGTGATTTCGCTAGGCATAATCATTTAATTACGTCGCAACAGAAAATTCGTTAATTTGGAATTAGCGAACCCGAGCCCGGGATTGTTTGCGAGCGCATTCGCATTTCGAATTCGAGTGCGGCACGCAAGTCAAATCAAGCATCAAAATCACTCGTCAATCGATTGATGTGATGTCTAGTCACTTTGAGTGATGTGACAATATGTCACTATTGATTGATGTTGGTAGTTGGAAAGCATTGATTATTTTTTGCTTTTTGACTTTTGAGATTTGAAATGGTTTTGGTATTTGATTTATTTTTGGAAAATAAATATAAAATACACTTAAACAATTTCTTTACTCTCTCTCTCCATCTTTCACGGTTGGAAACTTTCCCTCCTTCTCTCCATTCGGCTTTGAGCCAACTTCTTATTCTCCATTTTTGGTTGAAAAACCGTGACAGTGAGGAAGCAAGATGATGATTTTGTTGCAAGATCTAAGTGCTAGCACACTCTAGGAGACATACCAAGGTGATAAGGTAGTCATTCGTGAGCTTGGAATCCATTTAGGAAGCTTGGAGCTTGAAGATTTCATGGAGTCCATGGCCAAAATTTTGAAGACAAAATCAGCCCACTGCCGAGCTCAATGGAGGAGGGCAGAAATTTTTGTTCTTCGTAGCATCAAATCCGTTCAATGTGAGTATGATTCTGCCATACTTTGGTATATTCACATGTGTTTTATGATTGATTTCATCCTTGGGACCTTAATAGAAACCAACAATGGTATTAGAGCCAATATTAAGCATAAAAAATTTAGGGTTAAAATTTGGGTAAAATTGATTTTGAGCATGATTGATGAAATTGGATGAATTAGTATGCTTAAATGTGTTTTAATTGATGATTGATTGGATCAATTTGATGAAATGTTGTTTGGAACAAATTTCCCCAAAATTTTGTGTTGGCCGAAAATACAATGAACCCTAATGTCTTGGATTTTTTGATTTTTGATCATTGGATGTGTTGGAAATCATTTGGGGATATTGATTTAATGTTGAATTGAATTTAATTGGATTGAATTTGATTTGGGCATGAAATTTCCCTTGGCCGAGACACTTGAAGCATGTAATTGGGTTTGATTTTGTTAAATTGTGTTGGACATGATTTAATAATGATAATCATGATTAATTAGGCTAATTTGATGTTTTGGAAATATTGATTTGGGTGATTAATTGTGTTATACACTTTAGGCAATTAAATTGTAAAATTGGATTTTGTAATTTAATTAAATTGGGCCTAAAATTGGATTTGGGCTTTTAAAGTTTTATTGGGCTTATTGGGCTTGGTTGTACCAAGTTGGGTTTAGGCTAATTGGTTGGATCCAATTGGGCCCAAAACCGCTTCCATAAAGCCCAAATGCGACTTAATGGACCTTTAAGTTTAATAGGGCCTAATGGGCCAAAATTGATTGCTGGGCTTATGGGGAAACTCCCGGATTGGACTTTGGTTATTGGGTTTGACCCGAGTTGACCAAAAGTCCACGCCTCAAGAAATTAATTAAAAGCCCACTGGACTTTAATTAAATTAATATTGGATATTAATCGGGCTTTGAGACCCGTAACGATTAAATTTGGAATTGAAGTCGTAAAAGTTCATTAATAAAGTGTAGTATTTAATTTGGAATTAAATAGCGAATTAGAATTAAATACAAATTGAATTGGAATTAATTACGTAGTTTAATTTAATTCGAGAATTCGTACTTTGAGTACTTATTCGCAAAACGAGTTTGACTCGACCAAAATCAAATCGTTGTTTGAACATTGGATGGTCACTAATTATCAGATTAATTAATTGGATTAGATTGATTGATAACATGCTTGTGTGAATACATGATTGTGATGCATGAATAATGTATATCGGATGGATATTAGATGGGTGAGACAATTTTAGAAATTATTGTAATAAATTTGATTTATTAATTGGACCTGCGTGTCCATCCTTATCACCTCCATACTCTTTGTATTCTCTTCTCACCTATTCCCCTCAATGTAAATGAGGTTTCTTTAGAAGTATAGTGTAACGGGTAGAAGAAATATTGTGCTAGGGGAGAGAGAAAATGGGAGATTTGATCTAGGATCAATGTGTAAAGTATCCATCCGCATATCATTATTATTTATTTATACGCGCTTTATTCTGTGTTTAGAATGCATGTTTAAGGGTGTATAATGATGAGACCTTAACAAAGATAATAAATTGGTTGCCAATTTGCACTCGAAAAACCCTCACAATATTAAGCGTTTTTCTTCCATTGAGTGATTCTCACTCAAGATCCGAGACTGGTTGGCTTGTTGGCCAAAGTCAAGGCCTTTGTCCGTCGAGGATGTGTTTGAATCACAAGAGCTTTGTTCCATATCGGTGTCTTGTCCAAGTTGTGGTTTGTTGGCAAAAGTCAAGACCACTTCTTGTCCATCGACATTGATTACGAAGATTTCCATGGTCAATGGATCGCGCTTGACTGAGATCACTAAGTTTGTTGTGCCAAAGCCAAGGCTTAGTTGATTCAGAGGAAAAAGGTTAGGTAATACATTGGATGTATTGGCATATATAAGATATATATTTCGGACTTGGATGTCCCCCTACTGGATCTAGGAATTGGATTAGATCCAATTGATCTTAGAGATCTACCTAGTTAATTATCATACAATTTGTTGGCCAAAGTCAAGATTGTGTGATATTTAACGGGATCCTAGCCTGCTAGGAAACACGATTTCCCGAGTACTCGACAGAGTGTTAGAGGCTCGCCGAAAAATAGTGGGAGGCAAGAATTGAATTTGCAATATTCGTTTTATTACTTGCCATACGCGCTCAAACAAATATCATTCGTCAAATAAATTAAATGTTAGTTGGACTAATATTTAAATTGTTGTTTCAATTAAATAGTTGGACTATATTCAAACATTTCATTTATAGTTGATTATATAATTAGATTATAGTAATCAATGTATTGATTTAATTATAGTTGATTAAATAGTTGGACTATTGTAATCATTATAATAAAAGTACCGAAATCGTTGATTAAATAGTTGGACTATTAAAATCAAGATATAATTGAAAGATTGACATTAAAACATAATCCTAGGGAAAATGTATTTAAATGGTTTAATTTTCAAATTGGGAATAAAATTTCAGGATGGTCCTGGAAACCAATAAGTTACTTTATTTGATAAAATAACATATTAGGCCTAAGCCCGGAGTTAAGCAAATAGTCGAGCATAATCTTTGGAAGATTTATGTAATGATAACTTTAGTGCTTAATCCATTATACTTATAGCAGTGGACTCCTTAATTTCTTTGTCAGAACTAAGGATTAGATCCTTAAAGTATGATAATGAAATTGAAGGATCTTCAAAGAATCTATCCTTAGAATCTTAGAAGTACTAAATTGCAATAATAACTCTTGGAGAGTTAATGACTATTCTCAAGGAGATCAAAGTCAAAATTTGCAATAAGGCAAGTAGCGCAAGGCACACCATACTTCGATATTCTAGAAACCCGAGGCTTGGCCAAAGGCTTTTGGAGTGTTGAAACTGGCAAAGGCAAAATCATTATAATCTTCTAGGAAGATAAATGACATATCCCAAAATGTCTGCCTAAATGTGGCAAACGGGATCGCGGAAGCGTGACTGCCGTTTGAACAAAGCAGACATGAAGGAATTGAAGACGGGCAAGGATTTGACTTCAAATATGTTTGTCATATTATGTTCATTACTAGTATTAAAATTGGATTTTAAATACTTAGTGTGATACATAAATATATACTGATGTTCAGAATCTGCTATGAGCAGGATACTGACTTCAGATGAGATTTATCTGCGAATTGGAAACGGGACGAAAGTCGCTGTTTTAACCGTAGATACCTAAGTTTAGGAACTACCCTCAGGTATGTACCTAAATTTGGAAACTGTTATAATGTAACTAGTTTGACTAGAAACATTATCTCCATATCAGTGTTTAATCCGTGCGTGCGAATGAACCTTTATATTCTAGAACACTGAAGTGTTTTATTATATAAAGATGATATTGAGATAAACACATTAGATGTGAATAACAGAATTTATATTTTGGATATAAATAAATCTCAAATATATAATATGACAAACAAATAGCTCAAACTGATTTGATCAGAAGAAACTGTTGTGGCATTGTTGTCTGAGACACAATTAAACAAGACTCGTATATCCACACTTTCGAAGAGTGGGTACTAGGACTGATTTGATTCCAGTCAAATAAAGTCTACGAATATAGTTTATTGGGCAAAGTGCCTGTAACACCTTTACTTGGTAAAAGTGCAAATGCCACCGATCTGTTAGCCCTAATTCATAGTGAAGCAAGTGATCCCATGTCTAGCTAGGCTAGAGGTGGATATGAATATTTCGTGACCTATACGGATGTGGCATCGCGTTATGGTTATGTGTCTCTTTTGAAACACAAATCGGAAACTTTTAAGTTTCGACAAGAAATAGACAGACAGATCGGTTAAAGTATTATACCGTCACGGTAAGACCGTAATGGAAAATACTTAAGCAATAAGTTTCTAATATACTTGAAAAATTATAGTATTCTTTCAATGAGGACTCCTCCCGGAACACGTCAGTTTGACGGTGTATCCGAACAGAGTAACCGAATTTTGTTAGACATGATAAGGTTAATCACGAGTCGCTCTGAGCTACCATTTCCTTCAATGGATAAGCTTTAAACAGTGCAGAACTTATTTAGAATAAGGTTCCATTAAAATCTGTTTGACAGATATCATATTAGATATGAACGGGAAAGAAACCAAGTTTCTCATTCCTGATAATTTGGGAATGCTAGGCATACGTTTGGATGATACCAAACTAGAACCCAAATTGGATAAGTGCCTATTGTAGGATATCCTAGGGATACCATAAGTATTGTACTTATACAACTCACAAGAGAACAATTAGATTGTTGCTCACAATGCGGATTTCCTAAGAGGAATATCGTTATGCAGTGGTAAGTGGGAGGATAGTGAAATTCGATGAAAATCGGAGTAATACTATTCCAGGCACCTATTCCTTAATGGAACATAAATAGTTCATCAAGGATGAAACTATTACCAGTAATCTTCGAATACACAAGAACCACGTATGTCGGAGAGAGTTAGAAAACAACCTAGGGTATGGGTTTCTGATCTCACCTCATAATTCATAAAGATGTCTATCTTATTGAGGTATACCAACTGACTACGTATAAAGAAGTGATACAAGGTATCGACTCCCTTATTATGGCAAAGTGCCATGAATCCGAAATGGATTCCATGTATATCAACTATGTTTTGATACTAGTTGATGTACCGTAAGGCATTGTGCCTATTGGTACTTATAAGTCTTCAAGGAAGACATACATGGAAGGCAACATACCAACATATAAAGCTAGGCTTTTAGCGGAAAGGTATCATTATCAACTTTGTGTTGATTACGATTCAACCTTTTACCTGTTGCCACGGTAAATCCATTTGGATAATGCTTGCTAAAGCTGCATGTTTCATTTATGAAATATGTCAGCTTAACGGGAAAATCGCTTTCCTGAAAAGGAAACCTTTTGGAGGATGTTTACAACATCCTGAAGGTTTTGTCGTATCATAACTAGCAAACAAGGTTTGCAGGTTATTCGATCCATGTTTGGATTGAAGCAAGCGTTAGGTTCTTGGAATTATCGTTCTGATGTAATCATAATGGTTTATGATTTAATTCAAAAACGAAAGATTCTTGTGTATATAAGAGGGTTAGTGGGAGCGCACTGACAGTGACTGTCCTATAAATAATGATAATATGTCATTTCTTGGAAATGATATTCCCATAAAAAACAATCGGTGAAAGCTTGGCTTTCGATAAAACTCTCCGAGAAATCGTACATTGAAAAATGTACTCGACCTGGTGTCTCATACGCTTTGAGCATATGGATTCACAAACACGCCAATCCAAGTGATAGTCACTGGATTGATATTAAGAACATCCGTTAGTATCTTGGAGAACTAAGGATGCTGTCTTAATCTGTGGAGAAGGAGAACTTGTAGTGACTGGGATCACTACTGCAAGTTTCCTAAACTGATGATAACGACTATAAGTCGCAAACGGTACTACAAAGTTTGAATAAAGGAACAGTGAGCCGGAAATCTTCCAAGCAAGATATTGTTACCGAATAAACAACAAATGCAGGTTAATTACTGCAGCTGAGGCTGCAATAGAAGCCATTTGGGTCAATAACAAATCTAATTAGATTAGATATAATTCTGTTAGCAGCTGAGCTAGGCGTCAGCACATGCTAAAGAATTAATGGTCTCATCAACAATCCAGATAAATACTTCGATATTCATCTGATTTGTTCGGATCATACATCGTAGTGATGTGATGATCGAATAAATTGCATCAGATGATAATCATACAAATCCGCTGACGAAAGACTTTTCTCAGTAATTTGAGCCAACCGTACATAGTTCGGGTGTCAGGCACTCGAGTGACTGGCTATAGGCCAAGTGGGAGATTGTTGGACAATTCTGACCCGTAGCGTCACTATTTGTACAAATCATGGTGTTGTTGTACAAATTAACTATGTGACAAAGGAGATTGCTCTCTTATCATTTGTGATTAGATCACCTAGATGTATAAATGATAGGAGGTCCATATGATTTGTTCCTGGATTGAGAATGATATGAGATAGTATCAATCCACGAAGGATAAATCATTAAATATCCTTAGTCAGAGTATTATCGAGATTGGACATCGATAAATACGTAAAAGACTAGTATTACACTTGTGCGCGTTGTGAGGGCACAACGACATAGTTCTCATATATTTGGGTATAAAATACTCATGCAAGTGTAATAGGAGGTTGTGTTTTACCGATGGTACGGGAAACAGCTTCGCTCTGGATAGACCCCCTCGGAATTCCATTGGTAGTATGACTATGTGTCTATGGAAGTCCGAAATCAGGGTAGGTGTATTTGGTCTTAACCCGAGACTTGCACCGCTAATACTTGCGACAATCAATATACTTTGGTTTTGGTCATCCAGGGCTTTAACCGGTTTCCGTGTACGCCTCTTCTGGGTATATCAAGAATCGTAGTGTGTTGGGTGTGATGTCAAGATGGAAGTATCACTCCAGTCATAGTGGAGATGATGGTCACGTAGGATACGGAACTTGTTCTCTTATATGCTGCAGCTATCGGGATAAAATGACAAGGTCAGGTTTATCCGATTTTAGAGACTAGTTACCAGACATCCGACATGTGCTTCGTACGGGGCAAACACAATTCCAGCCCCAGGCCTAGCACGTGATCATCCGATACTGGATCGACATATACGATACTACGTATATTACGCCTGATATAGATCGCTTATTCCTGTAAGCATGTTTCTGGAGAATTGGGTAGGCATGGCGCTTTGCTAGAAGCCAACATTGTCTTGTAAATCGGTACAAATGTAGTACGAGGTACTTACGTGTTGGATAGTCCGACGACCGAATTTACTGCCAACATATCCGGGGATCTCATGGGTCGCTTCCCGAAGATTCACCGATGACGTATGACTCGCACTTAATTAATCTGAGATTAATTAGATGAGAGAGAAAATTAATCTGGGATTAATTGCGGAGATATTTTATCTGGGATAAAATATCAATTAAAGAGAGAGAACGATTAATTTGGAATTAATCGGTAAATTAATATATTCGATATATTAAACGAAATTGGATTTCGACGCGGAATTAAAATTAGATTTTAATTCGGGCGAACGAGTTAATTTAGAATTAATTCATTACCGACGTGAATAGTGATTTAGCTAGGCATAATCATTTAATTACGTCGCAACGAAAAATTCGTTAATTCGGAATTAGCGAACCCGAGCCCGGGATTATTTGCGAGCGCATTCGCATTTCGAATTCGAGTGCGGCACGCAAGTCAAATCAAGCGTCAAAATCACTCCTCAATCGATTGATATGATGTCTAGTTACTTTGAGTGATGTGACAATATGTCACTATTGATTGATGTTGGTAGTGGAAAGCATTGATTATTTTTTGCTTTTTGACTTTTGAGATTTGAAATGGTTTTGGTATTTGATTTATTTTTGGAAAAAAATATAAATAAAACACTTAACACATATCTTTTACTCTCTCTCCATCTTTCACGGTTTGGAACCTTTCCCTCATTCTCTCCCATTCGGCTTTGAGCCAACTTCTTCTTCTCCATTTTCTGGTTGAAAAACCGTGACAGTGAGGAAGCAAGATGATGATTTTGTTGCAAGATCTAAGTGCTAGCACACTCTAGGAGACATACCAAGGTGATAGGGTAGGGATTTCGTGAGCTTGGAATCCATTTAGGAAGCTTGGAGCTTGAAGATTTCATGGTGTCCGTGGCCGAAATTTTGAAGACAAAATCAGCCCACTGCCGAGCTCCATGGAGGAGGGCAGAAATTTTTGTTCTTCGTAGCATCAAATCCGTTCAATGTGAGTATGATTCCGCCATACTTTGTTGTGTATTCACATGTGTTTTATGCTTGATTTCATCCTTGGGACCTTAATAGAAACCAACAACAATACCATAAGGCAACTGCTCTAAAGCATGATAATTTAAATAGATTATGTCAATTCGAAGGAAAACCTATAAATTAAGAAGTCATTGAGGGGAATGAATTTAAAGCCTATAAATTAAGAATTGTCAGGGTAGAAACTCAACCTAACTAACTGGAGATCCCAAGATCTAAGTTCAAAAGGGATAACTGAAACTTTGTGCAATTCAAACCAAGCACTATGGAGTTTTATACTATTTTCTATTCATGTGATGACGCAGAGTGCTGTTTGTCAAGGTTAGGTTAAGTTTAAGATTTTAATAATCAATATATTAGAAGAAAAGTCCTATTATAGGTAACGACATAATACCCTATATAGTAGATCACCAATTTCAAGTAAGAATTGAGATCGCTTCCATGAGAATTTTTGAAAGACTGGATTCCCTAAAGTAATTGATAAAGCCAGGATCGATGTTCATAAATGAATTGAACATGACCGTATAACGGTAAATGGTCGAAGTGAAACTGTGTGATGGTTATTGTCTTGGTTTACACCAACGACGGAACAGTTCAAGACTATGAGTTACTAGTTTGCCAAGTAAATCCGATAGTAATTTACTCGAAAAGGGTCAAGGCAAAAGCTACATATTTTGATGCAGTTTTATTTCAAGGAAACTCTCTTAAGAGTCTACATTAATAATAGAAAATTATGGGGGATTGTAGGAAAATTTTCTAATATTAAATGTATTTATACAATGCTTTAGTGAAAAGGCATGGCTATAATATATGGCTTTTAGGAAAATCACAGATTGAAGGGATATGTCCTTTAGAGTGAATGGTTATAACCATTTGAGTTGTAAGGGTGCATTGAATGGATATAACCCTTTAAAGGATTGCATCCTTAAGCTTAAAGGTATCTCTTCAATGACATCCCTCTATCTCTATAAATAGAACCCTTAGGTTATTCATTTTGCATTTACTTGAAAAAAATTTAATTATTAAAGTTTAGAAAGAGAGTTTCTATCATTGTTCCTAATTCGTGTTTTTGATTCAAGAAGTACCCCTAAATCAACAAGTCACCAAGAATCATGAGAGAACATTAGCCACAAGATCCGTAGTATACCAAGACGGGGCTAATAAGTTCTTGAGGATAGAGTAAAAACTCAGTTTGATATAATCTACGTCTTCTACATAATATTTTTCTAAATCATTGAATATATATTGATTCTAAGATTACACGTTTATTATTTTTTATTTACTTGAGTTAAAAATATTAAAAAAATGAATTACCAATAAAAATCACAACAAATCTTTCCACCACACTCATGCATATCAGTGCAGATTAATAGCTTTCATAGACATGTTTAATAGACCGAATCATATCAAAGTCATAAATAACACACTAAAACGAATAAACATGTAGATGGCACTTGTTATCCCAAGAGTGAGAACTGATTTCCAATTACTCTTCATCGTCCCAAAATAAATAAAGAGTTTCAGATTTAGGAAAAAAAAAATTTGACACCAGAAATGCATCAAATGATTCATTATAAAAAAATACATGGAATAACAAATACATGTACCAAAATATTTATTGTCCTCAAATAATTTTTGTCCTCACACATATAGTAATTTTTAAGTTACAACTCTTTCAATACATGTGCATGGGTTTGCATCGCTCGGGGGCGTTCGTAGTGACTGAGGGGTCTGATTTTGATTTCACCAACTGTGGCAAACTTCAAAGCTCGTGACATGCAGTTAATTAATTAATTTTATTTTATTTTGAAATTTTAAATTTAAAAAATAGTTCTCTCTCAATAACTTTAATTCATATATTATTTATATATAAATTATAAGCTTTTAAAACTAATACCAATATTGATATATATATATATCGACGAAAAAATGATTAAAAAATGACCTTAACACAAATTTAATTTTTATCCACTTACCCTTTTCAAGATTCAAACCAAGAAATAAGCTAAATAGAACTATTCGAAAATTACTGGGCCGCTCCTTTATAGACCACGGTCTTATTTTACTTATCTGAAAATATATTTGATTTTTTTCAAAACTTACGTAAAAAGTTTTAATGTTCACGTGAGCATGAAAATTTTCATTATTCACATAAATATTTAATTGTATTTATTTATTTTTTTAAAAAAGAGAGAATATTGACATATATAACAAAAAAAAGGGGGTGTATTGATCTTCCCTCCTCTCTAAGGAGAATGTAAACATTTTCTTTTAAAAAAGGACTAAATACTAGGAAAATTTAAAAAAGTAAATTTTAACAAGAAAACTAGGGTTAAAAATATCACAAAACGGAATTTCTAATATTTTTGTAAATATATAATCTACGTATACCAAAATCGTATTGTCATGATAAAGATCATCTAAGATGTATGTATAACAAAAAATTTTCTTCATCGTGATGCAATCCAAATTTATGATTGGAGTAAGACGGGAGAGACTTTCAAATTTTTTTTTATTATAACTCATAAATTATTAATTGATGATAATCCTGAAAATTTTATATTATAATATTATATTATAATCAAAGGATTTCAAAATATAAAAATAACTTTGTATCCCAAGAATATTATATCCGACCCTATATATATATATATATATATTTATTTATTTGAAGATGTCTACCTCTTTAATGCTACTCCACCCATATTGAAGTAATATTTTATTGAAGGCTTGGGTGACCACTCAAACTACTACTACAAGTAATACTTAAAGTGGCATCATATCGTGCTCTTATTCTCAAGAATCTTCAGTACTTTTGACAAGTTAATGAATACAATAGAGAGCCATATGCTTGCCAGCTCAACCTGCCACCCTCTTAAGGCAACATTAGCAACGTTAATATTTTAATCAACCAACCACCCTAAAAAAGTAGCAGTTAATAATTGTCAATTATAGTTGTTTACGGCTGTTTTTTATTTCAGGAATAATTGAGAAAAAACTATTTCTCGAACAAACCTCTATTAAGCAGTGAATTTGTTTGGTTAGTTGGGAATCAAAGTAAATTTGGTAAGCATATCAAAAAACATAGACAAGACAAATGATTTAACGTGGTTCGGCGGAATGAATTCAACATAAGTCCACAGAAACAAAGAAAAAAGAACTTTTATTACTATATCGGGTCAGACCGACCTCCTTATCTCTCACTTACACTAAGTTTTTTCTCTCTTTTTACAAGTTGTGTAAATACTACAAAGTGCTAGAAAATAATTAGTCAGCCATATAGTTTTTTTTTTTTTTTAAAACCAAAAAAGAGAACTCTTCCATCGGAGTCTTAAACCCCTTTATATAATGCGTTCGGATCCGCTATTACACCAATTCATGACGTCAGCCACGTTACCCTATTATCATTGCCTAAGCTCATTTCCCCAATCACTCTACAAATAGTAGCTTTGTCGTCTGATACAACCACTCCATGACATCTGAACCTCATTAATTCACTGCTACACACTCTGCCCATGTGTCAACCTGTATTTCATCCACTCACGCGGTTTCGTGTGTCAGTGGATAAGCCTGAGGCCCTCTTCCATCCCATCAGTTGCTGATATACTTTTATCTCATCAGCCCTAGGGAGGCTCAAACTTATGTTTAGGGCTTACGTCGCCCGTGCGTGAGCAGAGTGCTACAACCCAGCCTATATCCCTATGTCGGTGTACCAAAACGGGGGACGCTCATCATTTCCTATTATCAGGTTGGGTCGGTAGAGATGTCTTTACTTCCCTCACATTCTCTTCAAATGGGTCCAGCCAACATTAAGCTCCTTGGTCGCATTAGCTATTGACATGTAGAAATATTGAGAAATAGTTTCCCTTGATAAAAGTTTGAACTGCTATTATTTTCTTCTAAATTGTATCTTTCAATGATGACCTCCATATGTTTCTTTATTTCTGATAAAGCTTCCTCAGGTGTATGTGACCGTGCCTCAGTTGGCTTACTCTAAATCTCACTCCCATTGTTACAAGCACACAACATATCTCATGTCGACCTTGGGTCAGTCTTCGTCTACATAGATATTACCGAATATGATCATTCTCATCAAGTCGATCTTCATCTGCGCCTCGGGCTCTGGTCCTCTATCTAACCTCTCATCCTCACGAAGATCTTGGATTTTCATGTGTTATGTGCCGAAATCTCATTATATCATTCTTCAGGCTTCAGAGTTTCTCGGGACAGAATATCACCATCAATATCTGTTAGTTCTCGGTATCAACGAGTTAGTGAGTTGATGCCAGGAACTATGAAAAAAATAGTGGTTCCTTATCATCCTAATGCTCAATCTTGATCAAGCCCAAAATCTCAAGTCTACCCCACCTCATAACAGGTACCGCAACTGCAAGCTTCATTTATGCTTCCCGTGAAAGTCTACATCGGGTTCATAACCCTGATCTAGCACTTCTACTTCTAATCCATAACTTGGTCATTTTTTCCATGCCTTTTTCAGACTGAAGAAGTTGACCTGGACTAATTTCTGGCCAGTCCATCCATTGGCTTCGATTTAAGAAGCTCATATTGTGCCACCTCAGGCTGATGCATGCTCTAGACATACTATGATCCCGAAAAGGAATGACTTGCCAAGACCTGTAAAACAAAAACAAATCACGAGGGAAAGCTCCCCTCCTCGGGCTATCATACAACAATAGGGCGTCGGCATGACGTAAAACAGCCCCAAACTGATCTGACAAAGAGAGGCCTTCAGGTAAAAATTGACCCTGAGCCATCTAAGTCGGCTACAAGGTAATGATATCTCATTGCACCGAAAACATCAATAGGGCCTCGGCGGGACGTAACCTAGCCCCGAACCGATGTGACAAAGAGAGGCCTTGGGGGGTAGACCGACCCCAAGCCATCTAAGTCAACCGCAAGGAAATGATCCATTCTTAGGCCAACACACATCAATAGGGCCTCATCAGGATTTAACGCAGTCCCTAGCTGATCTGAAAAAAAGAGGCATTGGGGGAGAAAACCGACCCCAAGCCATCTAAGTCACTCGACCGCAAAGGAATGATCTCTCATTGCGGCAACACACGACAATAGGGCCTCGACGGTACGTAACCCAACCTCGACCTGATCTGACAAAGAAAGGTCTTGAGGGAAAAATCGACCCAAATCCATCTAAGTCGACCGTGGGAGAATGATCCCTCCTTACGCCAACACACATTAATAGAGTCTTGGCGGGACGTAACCCAATCCCGATCCGATCTGACAAAGAGAGGCCTTGGGGGAAAAGACAGACCCCAAGCCATCTAAGCCACTAGGGCGTAAGAGAATGATCCATTCTTGAGCCAATACACAGCAATAGAATATTGGCGGGACGTAACCCAGTCCCGAGCTGATATAGTGACTTGGCCATAAGGGAATTGTAGGACACAGAACTTGACGACACTGTTCTAGGCTCGTGGCCTAGTTCGGAGTACGGAATAGTCCGCGGGGGAACTAAACCAGAGAAATAACATGGAGTCGCCACCCGGTGTGAACCGGGACAAAGATTTAAGGCCACACTCATCCCTCGCAAGGGAAGACCTTAAACTGTTGGGTTCGGAATGGTCCCTTACTTATGTACTTGTGATGATATAATTTGTGCAATAAATCAACCGAGTCTATTCAATAATCATGCTCAATGATACTTAGATCTAATATGCATTCGCTAAATAAGTCATAATCTAAGTTTGCATGCTTGAAAATAAGTCATTAAATGGCAAACATGCAATATCACACATTGAGCATATAGAGCCATTAAACCAAAATAAACTAATAACTATTTAAGCATAATTATGAACTAAACAAAACATCATGCATAAAGAATAAAGAAACAACATGCCTAAATAACATAATCATGCTTTGAGAATTAAATAATAAAGTAAACTAAACTAAATCATGCTTTAAACAATGAATAAACAACCTATGAACTATAGCATGCTCAAACACAAATTTGGATGAGACGAAATATGTGTCTCTTAAGTGGTACGTGGTGTTGTCTCCCGAGTGCAGACCAAAATACCGTCCATTCGGAATCGGCTACGGAATTTACGTCTGGATTTCCATCTGATATACCACAAAAGGGAACACATATCCCGCTCATCCCACAATCACATCATGCCTCAAATGACTCTCATGCAATAATATTTCAAAACTAAATAAAATAAAGGAAAGATGATAAATTAAAAGGTGCCCCCAGGTTTAACCTCTTTTGTCGTCTTAAGAAAGGGCGTTACACGTCCGTTGGAAATGTGAATGATCCGATGTTTTTCCGATTTGTTAACTCAACATTTTTCCTCGTTGTTTTGATGTTCGGGCTGCTGTTTTTGGTCCGTTTCGCTGCTGTTTGGTCACTGCGTTTCAGGTCACTGTGTTGGTCGTTTAGGGGATTATTTTGGGTGATTTTGAAGGCTAATTGGCTTGCGGTTTTAAGGGGTTTTAGGGGGGGATTTTGTGCAGTTTTTTGGTGCAGTTTTTAGGTGTTTTCTGGACTGTTTGGAGGGCTAAAGGTGCGGAAAAACTGATCAGGTCAGGGGCTGTAATGGCGTGGCTTGAAGGCTGTGAATGGGCTGGATGCGGCAATGGAAGGGTGTGTTTGGGTGGCTTAGGCGTGAATGGTGTAGGGTGGAGATGGTGGATGCGGAAATGGGAGAGGGTTTTTTGCTTTTTGTATGCGGCTTAGGAAGAAGGTCTTGGGCGTATCTATGCTCCTCAAATCCTTGTGATTTGTGTGAATATTATGTGAATGTCTTCGGGTTAAGAAGGGTGGTGAATGATTCTTTTTATAGGCAAGGGAGAGGAGACTTTCCTTATTCGAATAGGAATAAGATTTCTCATTGATGGTGACATCTCCTACTTTGTATCTCATAAGGAATGAATCTCCTTATTTATGATGGTGATTGGATTTGATTAGGAAAGGGATCCAGGAGATTTCTTCTAATTAGGAAGGGATTTTACTTGATTTTAGCATGTGATAAATGTATATATTCCTAATCTAGGAAGCCATGGGCGTGAGTCTTGGTCTATGGGGCGTGGGCTTGGTTTCTTGGGTAGGCTTGGGTGTTTAGGTTTGATTTATGGTTTGGTAAGTGATTTATGGGGGTTTTAGGCCGAGGATAAGTTTGAAACAATGATCCAACAAGCAACCGAAGCTAAACAACTGGATTAAATCCAACAAAAATTCCATTTTCCAACTTTACCCTTCCAACGTCCGTTTCCCGCGGCTTTCACAACTAAAGAGATAGTGTCTCCATACGAGACTCATCATCGAGCTGATATGCAAAAATGCAGTGCCTACAGTCGCCCCCACTTTGATGGGACTTATGCAGTGTGTGACAATGACAATTCCTATCAAAGTACGTGCAATGCATTTTTACTTACCGGGCTCGCCACCTACTACATAGTCCGCCTGTTGTGTTGAGTTGATATGATGGTGAGGTGCTTCGACCTCTGATTCATTCCTGAACCGTTGATGTGATGTGGTCCATTCCCGAACCGTTGATGTGATGTGGTCTATTCCTGAACCGTTGATGTGATGTGGTCCATTCCCGAACCGCATCTCCATTCTCGGAGTGCCATTCCCGGTGTGCCATTCTCGGCGTGTCCATTCCCGGACTATATCTCCATTCACGGCGTGTCCATTCCCGGACTATATCTCCATTCTCAGAGTGCCATTCCCGGCGTGCCATTCTTGGCGTGTCCATTCCCGGACTATATCTCCATTCTCGGAGTGCCATTCCCGACATGCCATTCTCGGCGTGTCCATTCCCGGACTATATCTCCATTCTTAGAGTTCCATTCCCGGCGTGCCATTCTCGTCGTGTCCATCCCCGGACTATATCTCCATTCTCGGAGTGCCATTCCAGGTAGAACTGATATGATGTGATGTGGGCCTCACCCCCAGAATGCCATACCCGACAGAAACTGATCTGATGCTATTTTGACCTCGCCCCCAGAATGCTATATCTGGCAGAACTGATCTGATGCTAATGATTCCTTTCAGCATATTGTCCTTCCTCTCACGAGATAATCTTTGATAGCTAGATATATTTTCTTCCTCAACGAATGCTTTACGTCAAAACCAAAGAATCTTCAAAGTACTCGATATGCTCAACTCCGATCGAGTGAATAGGTGATCTGAACTAGACTCTTAGTGTGTGTGCGCTAAGGCTCTTTCGCAGCTTATTCCTTAAGTTAGCCAACTTGATGATTTCGCTTTGGAGAATCGGACCACTGGGTCTAACCAACCTGGATGTCTTGATCACATTCTGTGATTACTTCGGCATACTCAACATGATATGGTATTTTTTTTCTCTCTCTTTCTTTTCATTTAGAATTTTTTTTCTTTTTTTTTTCTTTTTCTTTCTCTTTTCTTTCTTTTTTCTGACACACCTACCCTTTAAGGTAGCATTTCTCCTTATGGTGGTCCTAATACTCGCCCATGGGTAGCTTTACGCTTATCGGTTATAGGCGGTCTATTTCTTTTCTTTTCATTGCAGAGACTTTTCTTTCTTTATTTCGAACCATATCATGTATCATAGCGTACGTAATCCAAGGTGGACATCCAGACAAGCGGTCATTCACTGATCTACCATCTCTTCAACCAGTCATCTCATCAACCACTCAGGCTTCCACTATTGAGATCCCGTATTCAAGTTCTTATGAGTCTAATCAAGATCAATTTATTCAACATACCGGCGGAGAACACTTCTCGCACTTATCATTTCTAAGGTTTCTCCCTATAGCACACAATGTCATCATCGGACATATATCTAATTATCAAAGACTTCTCTCTCACTCCCTCTTTCTTTCTTTCTTTTTTTTTCACTCACTCACTCACTCCAGTTCCATATCCTACATGACCATCATCTCTACTATGACTGGAGTAATACTTCCGTCTTGACATCACACCCAATACACTACGATTCTCAATATACCCAGAAGAGGCGTACACAAAACCTGTTAAAGCCCTGGACGACCAAAACCAAAGTATGTTGATTGTCGCAAGTATTAGCGGTGCAACTCTCAGGTTAAGACCAAATACACCTACCCTGATTCGTACTTCCATAGACACATAGTCATACTACCAATGGAATTCCGAGGGGTCTATCCAGAGCGAAGTTGTTTCCGTACCATCGGTAAACACAAACTTCTATTACACTTGCATGAGTATCCTATACCCAAATATATGAGAACTATAATGTTATGCTCCCACAACGCGCACAAGTGTAATACTAGTCTTTTACGCATTATCGATGTCCAATCTCGATAATACTCTGACTAGGGATATTTAATGATTAAACCTTCGTGGATTGATACTGTCTCATATCATCTCAATCTGGAACTAATTATATGGACCTTCTATCATTTATATATCTAATTAATCCAATTACAAATGATAAAAGGGCAATTTCCATTGTCACATAGTTAATTTGTACAACAACACCATGATCTGTACAAACAGTGATGCTATGGGTCATAATTGTCCAACAATATTAACTTGTGATAATTTTACCAACCAGCCATATAGGCGGTAACCTGATTAAGTCAAATTAAGTCCAACCAGCCATAAAGGCGGAACCAAAATAAATCTGCCATATAGGCGATAAGAAAATTTAATTACCAACCGACCAATCTGGCGGTATCCTTGCTTAGTCAGATTTAAACCAGTTTAAAATGAATTACCAACGGACCATATAGCGGTATCCTCATTAATTCAAATTTTAATAGTGAATATATTATATTTAAGGGAGATTAATCTAAATAGCAATAGTAAAAGAATTACCTTTGACCCTAGCAGAGGGAAGTTACCTCCTCATGGTTGAATAGTAAAAACTGTAAAAATAAAGAAAGTAAATTACTATTATTACAGAACGTAATTAAAATTAATTACAAAACAAAAGTTTAAAAGAAACTAGATAGAAAACTCCTTATTTACATCAGAGAATTCAGAGAGGAAGGTACATCTCAAACTGAAATTTCAAGCTCTATTTATAGGCGTCCATAAATTTCCCGCGTCGCGACGCCAAGTTTGTTCTTGCATCACGATGTGGTGATTGTCGGCATCGTAGGATGATGACACGTGGCACGACGCACGTTAGTAGATCGGCAGTGTTGGTGACACGTGTCATGGCGCACATTAGCAAAGTCAAACTTCTCAGATTCTGACACATGGACCCGGCGCACGTTAGACGTCGCGACGCCGCCTGCGCTTCACGATGCGCATAATGACCAAAATGCCATTTTGTCAAATTTTCACTATTTTGGCTCCAAATCACCTCCAGAGAGTCCTGAAACTTTATTTATCTACAAAATAACAGAAAACACATCAAAATATTCACAAAACTCAAGAAACTATACAAAATATTAAGTTAAATGAGTGGGAAATAGTGATATAATTACTACTCATCTCCTAACTTTATCATTTGGTGAGATATTTATATTTTAATTATATTAATCATTTAACAATTAAATAATTAAATAAATAATTAAATACAAATATCTCAATATATGTATTATATTTACTTTAAATATCTCAAATAAGATATTAATGATATATATCAGATACCTTTATTTGACAATTTATTAATGTGTATTTAATAATATCATATATTAAATACAAATACACATTAATTAGGAAATGGCAGTTCGGCCAGTTTGCATGCATCTTTCGTTTAACGTTTAAACAATTTATAAATAATCACCATTATTCATAAAAGTTTCCCTAGTGCTCTACGAGTATATTTCATTAGTGAGACTCTCTAGATTCAGGTATATCCGTCACAAAATCCAATTTCGTGTCCATAATTTACCCACCCGTAAATTATGACGACCACGGATAAACTAGCTGAATCATACAGGTCGAGGTCATTGCATACATATAATCCCCCCGTCACAAGTATCCGGATAATTCCAGAGATATAGATGTAAACGTCAAATCTCTATAGGTATTATACCATCGACGTATCAATTAGCAATCTCTAAATAAGACTCGGAACTTACTTATGAAGTATATTATGGCCACAGATTTAACAGATTGCTAATCACATATGGACTACCTATGCTCTGTACACGGAACTGACGGATCATATCTTGACACACACAGGATATCCTGAAGATCGGTCCACACCCAACGAATAGGCGGAGGTCTGATCTAAATAGATTGGTGACGTGACTGCCATCTAAGTGTGGAGGATGTCTCATACATCCACTATGGTATCTCAAGTCGAATGACCACTATACTACTTAACTAGAGAAGATTCATATTGACGTTGGTGTACCATCTATTAAGAATCTTCGGTGAGTCGTTCAATGTTTATCCACTATAAACACCTACACATCTATACGAGTCTCCCCAGACTCATGGGTTATTGAGATAAACCATCGGACCAAGTCCCGATAAACGACATGTATTGGTCTCAATGAATTTGACTAATCGACCCGTGTTAGTAAATCTTGACCAGGAACTATGTTTGATCATATACATTTAGCAGTTACACTTCCAAATGTCAATTACAAACTAACTTTGTAACTGTGTACTACATTATATATTACCGGGCCTTTTATAATATATGCATATCACTAAATCATATTTAGTTTCAATCAAATAGTAATTAGATCGAATACGTATATAAAAACAAGAGGTGTAACCACTAAGTAATATCATGGAAAAATGGGATGTTCGTATTCATGAATCAGACATAAATATGGTCCGGATTGGCGATCTGAGCACCAACCCCAACAATATAGACAGGAAAGAAACCGGGTTTCTCATTCCTGAAGATTTGGGGATGCTGGGCATGTTAAACATTTGGATGGTACCAAACTAGAACCCAAATCGGATAAGTGCCTATTTGTAATTGGTTATATATATATATATATATATATATATATATATATATATATATATATATATATATATATTTATATATTATTGATGAGATTAATAATTTAAATTGTCACAAATTGAAATCTATATTAAATTAGTTTAATGTAATATTTTTCTAGAATTCTTTTATTATGAGATAATCAAATTATGATTATGAGATAAACAAGTAATAATAATTATGAGATAATTATTACATCATTAAGATAATTATATCATTATTATGATAATGGTATTTGCATTATCTTGAAGACAAACCATTATGGCTTCCCATACTCTCCAATATTTCTACCTTAATTAGGTATGATCTAATTACCTAATCTTAGTCAACTTCACATGCCTTTAGTTGGCATTTCACTTCATTGTGTTTGCCAAAAATAATTGCATGTGATTAGTGGCTTAGTGACAAGAGTGGTTGTTCTGGAATAGGAATAAAATCCTAGCATTTTTCTCAAGAAGAAAATAAGTGGAGAAATTTGGAAAATTAATTTACTCAAGTGTTGAGAAAGAGTTGTGTAGATATTTTCTCAAGTGTTGAGAGAGAGTTTCTAAAAACCAAAATCTAGAATTTTTCTCAAGTGTTGAGAAGAGAGAAAAATCAGAGTGAGTTAGATCTTCATCTTCTTCATTCTTTCTTTCATAAGCCTAAAACAAAAGTGAGAAAGTTTCTTCTAAATCTCTCAAGTGTTGAAAAATTACAAAGAAACAATTGTGACAAACATCTTCTCTACAGAGTTTAGAGAATTAAACTTGGTGAGTGAAGCCCAAACTTCGGTTTGTTGGCAACGAGACATAGTAACACACTAACAAAGTGATTCTTTTACTCCCAAGTATAAGAATGTCGAAGTAATAAAATAACCCGGCAAGACCAGGGTCGATCCACAGGGAATAGATTTAGTAAAATAAAATAATAATTTGAGTGAAAAATAAAAAGGCTAGACTGTTTGAAGTGATTGGAAATTTTAATTTTAACTGCAATAATAAAATAAAATGTTTGGGGTTAGGGGATCCACTTTTAATATTTCAAATTTAGAAATCTCACTTTTTATAATATTTAAATTATCATTATTATCCAGTTAATTTATTTCAGGAATTAATTATGCCAAAACATATAAAACCAGCCATAAAGACGGTGATAACTTTTGTCTATAACAAGTCCAGTTAGGTACTTAATTATGCCAAATAAATAAAACTAATCATATAGGCGGTAACAAAGTTTTTCAATAATTAATCCAGAATTAAATTAAATATTAATCAATAGATTACAATTTATATAATATAATATAAGTGAGATTAATCTAAATTTTTATATTAAAAGCTTCACCATTTTCCTAGCAAAAATAAATTAGCTACTCATAATTTGAATAAAACATGCATAATTTTATTACTGAAAGAAAAGAAAATTACAAGAAAAAGCTTACAAAAATAAAACACACAGGAACTGGATCCCTTCACAAAATTTCAGAGAGAATCGTGTAAAAGAAGCTGTTGAAATAAGGTGTTGAACACCTCTATTTATAGTTAGAGATGCTCAACAAAGACAATTGCAATGCAATTGTCAAGTTAGACGGGTATCCACTGAAAGGTGGATGTGACCCTCCACCAAATATTTATTTATTTATTTTTTTTAATTACAAATGACACATTTTGGAACTTTCGTCAATTTTGGTATTGGAAACTCCAGAATTAGAGAATATTATCAGCAGTAAAGTTGTTGATCTTTGAACCTTCTTTCATCTGGAACTAGAATCACTTCAATCCAATATTGGACTCAAACATTATGGCCAAAATATGAAAATTTTACAGAGTTGGAATTTCTGAATTTGTACAATGTTATAACGCCATTTTCAAGTTTTTTGCCTCCAAAATTCAAATGTCATTTCCAATTTTCGAATTATGCATCCAAAGTATTATTTAACCTACACAAGAAATAAAAATCACAATAAAAATATATAAAATATAAATTTAATTATTATGATAAATTAATGGGATAAATGAAAATACAAGTGTAAAATTATTGATTTTTATGTTAATAAATGTGTACTTTTTAGTGTTCATCACACCCCCAACCAGCTTATTACTAGTCCCTAGTAATTAAAGTGAAAAACTTTAAAAAGACAAATTCTTTTCCAAATTAATAATTGTTTTCTTTGTTTCTAAATGATCAAACAAGTAAATTCTCATATACTTTTTACCCTTCTTCCATACACACATAAAATAAGGTATCAATTAATTCATTGTGCCCACAATATTCACAAGTCTTGTTGAAAAAAGCGTAATATTTTTATCCTAAAATTACATTAGAGTTCACACTTTTTGGCAATAAAAGTTTATTTATAAATACAAAAATATTTTTTAATAAAAATAATACATCTTCAATCCTTGTAACGAGCTTTGGGTCAGTGACTCCCAAACCAGTTGGCTTTAGGACACTAGGTGTTAAGACGCCCTTACAGACTTAATTGCTCGGATCTCATATATTAAAAAGAAAGTGTCTGATTTCCTTAAGTTTTATCTTTAACCATGTAACTTTGGCCAATGACTCCCAGACCAATTGGCCTTAGGACACTGAGTGTTAAAACACCCCTTCAAACTTAATTGCTTGAGTTAAAGAGGCTACGAAATAGAACTTATTCATATATTATTTTTATTAAAGTAACTTAAGCTCTACCATTTTACGCGAACGATCACTATTTACTGAGGCAAGATGTCCGGATACTAAGTAAAAACATGGTTATATTATTATTTTTTTGAATATAAACACAAATTACATTGCCTTTAGGTGCTGCCTCCAATAAATTAGAGAACTGAATATCAAATCATTATCATATGTTACCGTGTATGTTGATAATATCGGTCAAATGAGCATATGAAGATCAAATTTAATCAATATTATGAAGAATTCATAAATTTAAATGATTCAAAAGGAAAGAAATACAAATAACTTGTTACAAATTACATTGAGATACGTCTCAGGAGCGAAAACTCCATATACTGCCATCTCCGACCAAAAATTCTACTTGGTTAGTCAAAAATTTGTTGTTAGTTTGTGTGTATTTTTTTAAACACAAAATCAAATCAAAACAAAATATATTTTTTTACACACAAAATTACAACAAAGCAAAAACAACATAATAATTTTTTTTATTTAATTTTTTTGAAAGAAAAACACAACATGAAAATAAAAACTATCAAGTCAACTATCCAATCCCCCCAACCAATTTGAGACATTGTCCCCAATGTCTGAAAAAAGAAGAAGTAGAGTTTAGAAGACATCACCTGGTTAGTGTGGAATTGACAATTGAATCTACGACTATTTAAAAGAAAAAAATTACAGAATAAGATTCAAGTCCACTCTACGCTTCTTGCCACGATCATTACCAGACCGGTTCAACTTGAAAAGAATATGGTCGATTTTTTATTCATAAGCTAAAAGTTGGTCAATTAAATCATCAGCTTTTCTTGCAGTTAGGAAGATATCTTTTACCGATTTTGAAATAAACCCATTTCTTTTGGCATCTTCAAGAAATACAAAAAGAAAATCGAAAAATCCATCAACATTAAATAGTTCAATGGGTTTTTGGCGAATGTTCAAATTCGCCAATGACGTAACTATAAATATTTCTTCCAATGTGCCCAGCCTACCTAGTAAAGCAATTAAAGTGTCAGCATGAATGTTCAAGTGCAAGTTTCTTTCTACCATAACTCTACCCAATTCTCTTGTAGCTTCAAGAAATTTTGGCTTAGTTCAGAGCTAGTTCCATAAAAGACACATTTAGTAGAGACTCATCGTTTTGAAATTTTTCTCCATTTTTGCTATCTCTCTTATCTAGATATGTCAAAGAGAGAAATGGAGAGCTGAATTTATAGATCCTAAAAAGGGTAAGTAATAAATACACCGGTACTTGTAAAATGACAATTATCATATGAACAGTAAAATTGATCGTGAAAGTCAAAATGTTTAGATACTGTCAGTAAAAGTAAATGAAATCAAAATAGTAAATTAAAACAATAATTTAAAGTAAAGGAAATCAAAGCAATAAATTGAAAAATATGTACTAGTAGTTGTGATTTTGGCTCACATCTTCCTCTAGTTATACGTCTAGTAATAGCTTGAATGCCCTCTATGGGTCGGGGATAGGCTCCCCATCCAATTTTCTTATAAATTGGCAAATAGGTTCTTTTGAAGTTAGATTCCCGAGATTATATTGTTATCTTTCTTTTTGAAATTGTATATGAAAATTGTGAATTACTCGATGAACATGTCCACTAGGATGCGTCTCATGAGTCAATAATATATTATTTAAATACTCATTACTCAAGCCATCTCTAATGAATTGAATTTTATCTTTGCGATTGTCAGACACCATTCATAAAGAACGACAATGAGTGTTGCACGTCCAGCAAGCACATTTGTAACAAACACCTAATTGTTTAGCTCTTCATTTCTTAGCATTGGTGCGTTTCCCTAAACCAGACATGTAAGAAATGAAAGAGTCAGATGGCTCACCTGCCAAGCGAACCTTTGCTTCAATTACCCAAAGAATATCACTAGGAATATCATGGATCATCAAAAGCCTCATTCTTTCGGTGCATGCTTTGTAAATTTTCATCAGAGCATTTTGAGGGAGAGAAGGAAAACAATTGTGGAGTTTTGCAAGAGTTTCTTCTATGCCTTGATTGTAGGGTATCAGTAATTTTAGGAAACTGAAAGAACCGACATAGAGTCATGGAGTACTATTATCCGCTGTTTAACCGGGGTGCAAGATTCTGACAAAAAGTGAAAAGATAAAAAATTCTATAAAACTCAAGAAAAATGGAAATTAGAAAAATACAAAAGAAAAGAAAAGAAAGAATATCAATCATTACATTGGGTTTGAAAGGAAAATAGATTCTTGAAAATTTGACCACTCCAAAAATGGTTTCAGACAATATCCATTCACTTTAAATACATCACCATCCATAAGATTCTCAATGTCAATAGCCCATATGGATAAATGTGTTTCACAATAAATGAGCCACTCCATTTGAATTTCAATTTTCCAGGAAATAATGAAGACGAAAATTATAAAGCAAAACGTTTTGACCAATTTCAAATTTTTTGGTGAAGTTCGACTGTCGTGAAAGGCCTTAGTTTTAGCTTTAAGAATTTTCGCATTCTCATATGAATCATTCCTTAAGTCTTCAAGTTCATTTAATAGCAGTTTACGTTCATGACTGGCATTTTCAAGGTTTGAATTGAATACTTTAATAGCCCAATATGCCTTAAACTATACGATATGGAGACATTCCCAAAGAGGTTTTAAAAGTTGTTCGGTATACCCAAAGTGCATCAGTCAGTCAAAGAGACCAATCTTTGCGATTTCCATTGACCGTTTTTTCCAAAATTTGTTTGATTTCCCTATTTGCTAGTTCAACTTGACCATTTGTCTGAGGGTGATAAGTGGTATAAACTTTATGTGTAACTCCATACTTTTTCATTAATGACTCAAAAGGCCTGTTACAAAAGTATTTACCTCCATCACTTATAATGGCCCGAGGGATTCCAAATTGACTTAAAATATTTTCTTTTAAAAATTTAATCACAGTTTTGTGTCATTATTTCGACAAAGAATCGCCTCAAGGCATTTCGAGACATAATTGATTGCAACTAAAATATATAAAAATCCAAATGACGATGCAAATGGACCCATGAAATCTATACCCAACAATCAAAGATTTTGATGAAAAGGATGAGATTTAAAGGCATCATGTTTCTTTTTGAAATAGATCCCAACTTTTGACAATTTTCATAAATTTTGCAAAAAGCATGGGTATCTTTAAAAATGGTGGGCCAATAAAATCCACACAGCAAGATTTTTACAACGGTTTTCTTAGATGAGAAATGACCTCCACATGCTTCTGAATGACAAAACTGAATAACACCACTTGTCTCACTATCCGGTATGCATTGTCGGAAATTTGATCAGGGTAATATTTGAACAGATATAGATCGTCCCAGTAGAATCTTTTGACTTCGGTCAAAAATTTCTTCTTGTCTTGATGGCTCCAATCTGGAGGTATGTTTCTTGTTGCAAGAAAATTGATAATATTAGCATACCAAGGCATTGTATTTATAGAAAATAAAAAATCATCAGGAAAAGAGTCATTGATAGGAGTTATGTCAATTGATGACCCATTTGTTAGTCTCGATAAAGGATCTGCATCTACATTCTCTACTCATTTCTTGTTCTTGATTGTGAGATTGAATTCTTGAAGCAAAAAAATTCACTGTAGTAATCTTGGCTTTGCATCATGTTTAAACATCAAATATCTAACAGCAACATGGTCAGAATAAACAACGGTTGAAAAACTAATTAAATATGATCGAAATTTATCCTATGTAAATATTACAGCAAATAGTTCTTTTTTCATGGTAGTGTAATTCATTTGTGCACTGTTTAAAGTTCTACTTGCGTAAAAAATTACATATGGCTTACTTAATTTCTCTGTCCTAATATTGCGCCAACTGCATAATCACTGGCATCACATATTAGCTCAAAAGGAAAAGACCAATCAGAGGATTTCATGATAGGATTATAAGTTAAGAGACTGATAATCTTTTCAAATGATTTTTGACATTCTTCTATCTATTCAAATGTTGCATCTTTTAATATGAGGTTACACAAAGGTCTGGATATGGTATTAAAGTTTTTAATGAACCTCCTATAAAATTCTACATGTAATAAGAAATAACAGATTTCTCTGACTATTTTTTGTGGTGGCAATTTAGAGATCACCTCTATGTTTGTCTTGTCGACCTCAAACCTTTAGATGACATAACGTGTCCCAAAATAATTCCTGAATTAGTCATGAAATGACATTTTCCCAGTTTAGCACAAGTATTTTTTCTTCACATCTTTTCAAAATATTTTCCAAATCATTCTAACAATTATCAAATGAATTCCCCAAAAGAGTTATATCATCCATAAAGACCTCTAAACAGTGTTCAACCATGTCACTAAATATGCTTAACATGCATCGTTGGAATGTTGCTGGTGCATTACAAAGTCCAAAAGGCATTTTCCTAAATGAAAATATTCCAAAGGGACATATGAATGTGGTTTTTTCCTGGTCTTCTAAAATAATGGGATTTTGATAATAAACTAAGTAACCATCAAGAAAACAATAGATGGATGTCATGCTATTTTTTTCCAAAATTTGGTCAATAAATGGTAAAAGAAAATGATATTTTCTAGTGGCGTCAGTTTGTTTTCTATAGTCAATGCACATACGCCAACTAGATGGGATTCGAGTTGGAATTAATTCTCCTTTATCATTTTTCACAACAGTTATTCCAAACTTTTTAGGTACAACTTGTGTAGGACTTACTCACTTACTATCAGAGATAGGGTAGATAATGTTTACATCAAGAAGTTTAATGACTTATGTTTTTACCACTTCTTTATTTGTGGGGGTTCAATCTTCTTTGGGGTTGACGACATGTCATAGCATTATCTTCTAAATGTATTTTGTGTGTGCAGATCAAAGGATTAATGCCTTTTAAAGTCCATCCAATTGCCAGTTTATGTTCTTTCAACACATTTAACAACTTATAAATTATGCAGAAATTACCACATGGTAAGTTTGTTCGTCTATAAGAAATGCATACTTCAATATTTCTGGCAAAGATTAACTCCAATTTGGGTGCTTACTTATGTTTTTCTTCTTCCAGCGCTTCTAGTTCCTAATAATTTTATTTTTCTCCATCGTCTTCCAGTATCTGTGTAGAATCAAATGAAAACTCATTATGAATATCTGAATTTAATTACAAACTTGTAATATCCCATTTCCGGAGATGTTACCGGCAGGGAATAGGCCACAATATCCCCCTTAGACTTTGACTTTCTAACTCTGATTAACTCTACTGATCTCATCTTATACATGATTTCATACTTGGGACCATAGCTCAGCTCAATAACACAAGTTCTACTTAACATTCATATCTACATACTCTGAATACAATTGTTTTACAACCATGTCATGGACATTTTAACACATAAAAGAAACAAGCTGACTGTACTACTATCTAACACAAAACTTTACTTTGACTCCGACTGACCATGTTTCTGACTTGACCTAGTGGACTCCACACCCTTATGACTGCCATCAGTATCCAACCTCTTGAGCTCGTCCTCCAGGTATCCTGAAAAATAGAGAAACTGGGATGAAGGATGGTTAGATTGCTTGACCGACCTAGTGAGCGAACGGTTAAAAGAAAAACTAAAATACTTTATGAAATTCCATTTTTCTAAAACCAAAATCATTTCAAAGAAATCATCTTTTCTGAAATCACTCTTCTTATCTGAGAACAACTTTCTTTCTAAAAAACCTTTGTGGAAACTGCTATTTGTCTGTAAAACTCTAACATTCTATAAAAATATTTCTCTTGAAAAATCTCTTTCTTCAAAAACTATCTTTTCTGAAATTGCATCTCTGAAAATCTTATTTCTGAAAAATCTAGGGGTGTTACGTATCACCGTCCCCCAAGCCACTGAACTAGAGCCAGGAGTGATGATCCATAATACTACCTGACCCTGAAACTAGGGTCTATGGACGTTACGTAGCGCCGTCCCCTAGCCCTAAATCTAGAATCTAGGGGCGTTACGTATCAACGTCCCTCTAGTCATGCTCTACATGTGCACATGTTATCCGTCAATTCCATAAGTTACAACATATGGTGGGTTTTCCCCCATGCCTCCAAAATCATAAAATCGTGCTTTTGAAATCGAACTTCTTAAATATTCACTTTCATAAAATAAGTGTAATAAATCGGCTAACACCCTATGTGCATAAAAAAGTCTTTTTGTAATACAACATAAATGCAAAGTCAACTTAGAAAGAGTGTCCACTCAAAGATTTTAGGATTTAACTAGTATTCCTTTGCTTTATTGAAGAATATTACAGTTCCTGTAATATTCTATATCGAGAATTCCATTAGAATATAAGGTGTAGATCATGTTTTGGAAATAAATTAAGTTTCTCAATTCAGCACGTTCTAAAAATATCACATGATGTATTATACTTACGACTTGTCATAAGGTGTGTATATGTGTTGATATGAACCCTTAGGGTGGCCTCTAATATTTAGAATTGGATATGAAATGAAATGAAGTTGATCTGCCTCACGTCCCGACGTTGGGTCTGACATGTCGCGACTCCCATGTAAACAGAACTAGACAGAGAACATGCTTTGTTTCACGTCGCGATACTAAGCTCTGAGCATCACGACGCTCACATGATCAGAGCTGAAATATAGGCCTTCTCATTATTACGCGTCGTGACACAATCCAGTTGACGTCACGATGCTCGCCTGTTTCCAGGCCCCAACATCAACTCTTCATGTCTAGATTGCCCAAATGTACTTCCCACACTCCCAAACTACAACCTTTATACAGAAACTATTTAAACTTCAATATTCACACTTCTTATACCAATATACTATTATCAAAACAACCTTTTAGTCTAATAAATCATAACTTAAAATCATATTCTAGAATTTCCTAATGCTTGGGCATCCTTTAACAGAATCAATTTCTTAGTTTACTATCCACCTCAATGCAATTATTAACATTCTAAAAACACTAATATAGCATTATTTCTTCAAAACTCCATAATTGAAGTTTTGGGTCAAGATTTTCTTACCTTAATTCATTTGATTTCCTCCACCAAATAAGTCTTCCAAGCTTGTCATTATTTTTCTTTGCTTATTGTGGATTGGTTTGTATTGACTCTTCTTCAACTTTGTTAAGAAAATGGCTATCTCCTCTTATTTTATTCTTCCCTCTTCCTCTCCCTTTCTCACATTTCTTCTCTTTCTCTAAATTTTTTTTTGAGATGGATGAATAATTCATCCTTTTATATTAGGGGCTAATGACCTTTATTGCTCTTCTTGATTAATTTTCTCTTTTCTAGAGAAATCTAGGGACTTAAAAGATATTTTAGAGTTATTGAGCCATTTATAATTATTGGACCCCAGTGAGAAAGACTATGGGCTTGTGGATCAAAATGGAATTTTCCTTTTTTTTACTCTTCATTCAAATCACTGTGCAAATATCCTTGATAAACGGACAAATTCGACCTAGTTTCCCTCAAAATTTGGAAAAATATCCAACATAAAAGTTGTAGATCTTCGTCTTATATTTTTGACGATATAAAATTCATAAAACTTGGATATCGTATGAAAATATTATGCCTAAATTACTAATGGCTATCCAGTTGCATTCTTTGCTAAATTCCGTATCTGAACTGCGAAGAATTATCGATTACCCGAAAAGTAATTTTGTGAGCACGTATATTCTTAAACATCATTTTCATCATGTATCATATCTTCCATAGTGTAATAGTCGTCGGTCTCTGACAAGGTACAAGTCGTATGGATTATCGGATGTTACAAATTCTTCCCCACTTAAATAGTATTCGTCCTCGAATCCCTTATAATATTGAACTTCTTTGGTCCTTCTTAGTCTGAAGATATCTGGTCTCAGCTACTTTCATCTTCCTTTACTTGCTTTCTGCTATTCTGCTCAAGAACTCAATACTATGACTCATGAGAATCTTTTATCCTGGTATTCTCTATTAGATTCTTATTACTGAAAGCTTAACCCTTTGAAAGTCCCTTTGGAACCTTTCTTTCTCGTGTGGAAATAAGGCTGTATACTATATCTTGTTTACGTAGAGGTGTAAATCCTTCACGAAACTCTTTATACATAAATTCATCTTTTTCTCATTCTACACTTTACGACATCCAAGAAATGTACTAGAAGTCCTCAACCTCTTATAGTCTGAACTTAGGTTTCCTTTGAACCGGTGACTTTTACTTTATTTTCTTCTTTTCTTTAAGGATTTAATATTTTTTAAGACTTTCTAGATGGCTGGTTGCCTGATTATTGATTCCACCCAAGTATACTCAACTTGTAAGATCATGACCGAATTAGTGCACTTCTTGTAATATGATCATACACACAATTGTTCCAATTGAATCATTGATCCTCAATAACAATATCTAGTCTATAAGGGAAATTTATACCAATTCAATACATTCGTAACAAAACTGAATTCTCGTAGCTAGTGCTCCCACTTCTCCAAGGATACCAAGACTCCGAATGTTAATTCTCATAGCATTAACTACTCGATTCTTTATTTCCTCTTTGTTAAGTTCAATTGCTGATCGGTTTCACCATTCAGGTTCTCTTAACTCTGCTTATTTGTGTGGCTTAAGGCTCATTGGATCCTGGTTAACTCCTTATGCACTTTTACCTTATTGTTATTTTTTATTGATGCCTCTAATATTCAGGATATAAAGTACCTATATTAGGCTTAAGCATATGCATACTTTGTGATTAAACCTTAATACTGATGTATGGATGCTAACGATTCATTTCTATGTACTTTCATACTCTTTTCGTACTTGTCAAATTTATAGCTAATATAATTCTAATTAACCATCATTTTTCTATGATTCGATCTATTTACCTGATTATACTCTAAGATGTCCCACTCCTACTTATTCTGATGAACTGATTCTGTTAGACATTTTCCTGGTCACAACAATATTCATAAGCTTAGTCTTTTTAGCCCTTTTTACGCTATATTTTAATAGATTTGTCTCAAGTGACCTTAAGCCTCAACTTCTTGGTTCATGTGTTATTCTTCTACTAGTTCTTCCATCCCAATACAATGAGGCTCTTTATAAGTAATATACTATATTTATGAGAATCGCTCTCTCTGGTTCTTTCGCTCTTTTGAGCCATTACTCCCTTAAGGGCTTCCAGTTCAACGATGACTTCTAGATCTAGCTGTCTTGTGATCCGTCTATTATGTCAAATACGCTTCTTTACTAGTTTTTCTTCTTACTGGGCTCTAATTTGAGAGGTGGGTACCTGTATTTCATAGAGATCTGTGAGTACGCATTTTTGTCATTTACTTAAGCTCGGTGATGGTCAGGTTAGATGTCTATATGCTTACTCGAGTTGGGGATACTGGAAGGGAAAATTACTATTGATTATATTGGAACCTACATCGATTATTCCATGTCTTAAGGTTCCTCAATATTTATCAATCATCTCGAGGTCTTCATTTACTTACAGTCCTAAAGCTACGTTATCTGTGTCACTATACGTACCGAACTTTCTTGTTACTATCTGTATCCTTCTGTATTGTCTCAATATCTTGTCTTTTGGGTCTAAAATGTGTTGTCGAGGTTAGTGCTGGCTCGTCTTATTAGCTAACCTCTGGATCTCTGCTCTTGTTATAGGTCAAGGCTATGGTACTCTGTCCTACTGTCCGTACTGGTACTCTTGTTACTCCTAAGTGTCTACATCCTCATTGGTCTGTCTATTTAAACTCAGACAGTTTCTTATTGGCATCGGTCTAATCTATGGGTTCTACTACGTTTTGTCTATTCCTTGGAATTCTACTAGTACTGTAAGCCTCATGTTGGCTTGTATAGATTCTTTAACTATGTTAGGTTCTCTTCATTCAAACTTCAAAAATTCCTTTAGACCTTTTCTGGGTGATCTACCTTTTAATGTCTTCTATTTCTGTCTTAGGATAAACTCTCATCAGGCTTCTTTACGGTTATCTTTGTCTATGCTGATAAAAGATGAGACAAGCTTTTTCATCTCGATGGTCATTGTTGTCCTTGTTCTGGTACTCTATGTCCTGGTGAAATCTATTACTCATGTAAGAAAGGTAAGAGATAGAGTTCGTCAGGACAACTTCCTTGTTTGATATTACTGCGAGATTTGAAATCTGCTTAGTTTAAGACCTTATCTACATCAGGTTCATTGGTTAAGGCAACTAATCTTTTTCCTTTACGAATTTCTTTCACACTATCTCTTATGAGCCTGAGTTTGGGTATTTAAAATATTCATATCCTTAGTGACATCCCATGTCAATCAGAAACTCTGATGGATATCCAAATTTCATATTTCTTTCATGTTTCTAATTATCCTTCATAATTCGGGGGAACTTGATGTCTCGGACAAGGTACTCAGAGGCTCTTGAGTTTATCTGAAGGATTTTTCTAAGGAAGAAAGGAATTTTACTTGGAGGGAAAAGAATTTATTTAAGTCTACCCGACATTTTACTCATGCTCAGGCTTAATCGATTCTCCTTGTCTCTGGTAGCCTTAAACATCTTTATGTCATCCTTTTCTATTCTTATAGTTTTTCTCTTCCCACTCCCTTAAATAAATATTCTTAGGACTTTACTATCTAGTTTTATAACTTATCTTGAACTTCTACTAATAAATCAAAATGATCCCGAAAGGATTTTCAACTTGAACAAAGAATATAGTTACTTCATAAGGAAGGATATTCGAATAGCTCAGGAAATCTTGCTAACCTTTCTATAGAATTTTGAGGACATACTCGAGGATCGGATACTGGAGAGGTAGTGCCTCGCATACTAGTACCCCAAGCATACAACATATACAAGACCCTAGTACTTTATCCATTGTAGTCACTGACTCCCTAAACCATGCTCCGATACCATCTTTGTAACATCCCATTTCTGGAGATGTTACCGGCAGGGAATAGGCCACCCTATCCCCCTTAGAGTCTGACTTTCTAACTCTAATTGACTCTACTGATCTCAAACAAGCTGATTGTACTAATGTATAACACAAAACTTTACTTTGACTGACCATGTTTCTGACTTGACCTGGTGGACTCCACACCTTTTGACTACCATCAGTATCCAACCTCTCGAGCTCGTCCTCTGGATATCCTATAAGATAAAGAAACTGGGAGTGGAGGATGGGGGGTTAGATCATTTGAACGACCTAGTGAGTGGACAGTTAAAACAAAAACTAAAATACTTTATGAAATTTCATTTTTCTAAAACCAAAATCATTTCAAAGAAATCAACTTTTCTGAAATCACTCTTCTTATCTGAGAACAACTATTTTTCTAAAAAAACCTTTGTGGAAACTGCTATTTGTCTGTAAAACTCTGAGGTTCTATAAAATACTTTCTCTTGAAAATTCTCTTTCTTCAAAAACTATCTTTTCTGAAATTACATCTCAAAAAATATTATTTCTGAAAAATCTGTCTCTGAAAAACCTGACGCATGGGGGTGTTACGTATCACCGTCCCCTTATACACCTAACTAATGGTCTTGGGGAATTAGGTATCGCCATCCCCCAAGCCACTGAACTAGAGTTAAAAGTGTTGATCCATGCTACTACGTGACCCTGAAACTAGGGTCTAGGGGCGTTACATATCGCCGTTCCCCTAGTCCTGTTCTACTTGTGCACATATTATCCGTCAATTCCATAAGTTACAGCCTGAGGTGGTTTTTCCCCCATGCCTCCAAAAATCATAAAATCGTGCTTTTAAAATCTTACTTCTTAAAACATTCTTTTTCATGAAATAATTGTAATAAAATCGGCTAACGCCTTATGTTCGTAAAAATAAGTCTTTTCGTAAGAAAACATAAATGAAAAGTCAACTTAGAAAGAGAGTGTCCACTCACAGATTTTAGGATCTAACTGGTATTCCTTCTCTTCGTCAAATAATATTACAGTTCCTGTGATATTCTATATCGAGAATTCCATTATAATATAACGTGTGAATTATGTTTTGGAATTAAACTAATTTTCTCAATTCAACACCTTCTAAAATATCATATGACGTATTATTGCTCTATTTCGCATCGTGACGCTCACACCATCAGGGTTGAAATAGAGGCCTTTTTATTGTTACGCGTCGCGTCGCTCACCTATTTACAGGCCCCAGCATCAACTCTTCATGTCTAGATTGCTTAAATGCACTTCTCACACTCCCATATTACAACCTTTATACAAGCAACTCTTTAAACTTCAACCTTCACACTTCTTATCCTAATATACTATTATCACAACTACACTTTAATCTCATAAATCTTAACTTAAACTCATATTGTAGAATTTCCTAATGCTTGGGCTTCTTTTAATAGAATCAATTTCTTAGTTTACTATCCACTCAATGCAATTACTAAAATGCTAAAAACACTAATATAGCATTATTTCTTCAAAACTCCATAATTAAGTTTTGGGTCAAGATTTTTTTACCTTAATGTAATATCCCGAATATTTTCAGATCTGTTCTAGGAACTTTCCTAATTGAAGTTTGGACTTTGGAACTGATTGAAAATAGGTTGGAATATTTTTAAGTGAATTTTCATCGTATTAGAAAACGCGTGATTTCGAAAACTGGTTACGTGATTTCTGATTTTATTGTTATAAGCGTAAAAGTTTATTGTTTCAGCTATAAAGATAGCAAACGAACTCCGATAGATTTGGGCCTTGAATTATCAGACTCTTTTTTCTGAGAGGAACAACTTTTGTGTTGAATACTTTTTGCAATACGCATCAGAAGGTCTTCAAAATAACTGATTTCCGAAAATACCCTCCTTAGTGGGGGCAATTTTGTAATTTCTGGAAGAATGGTATTTTTTATGAAGCTTTTTTTACTGTTCATCATGACAAAAAAAGGAGGAAGAGAAAAATATGAGAGAGAGAGAGGAAGAAGAGAGAGAAAGAGAGGCGTGGCTAGCGCACGACCGGCCGGCCACCCCCGGCGGTGCGCTGGCACTGCTGGCTTTGTCTTGGCCAGGCCGGCAATTTACCTATTGGCGACCGGAACAGTGAGAAAGAGGGGGAGAATGGCGCAAGTTTTATTTTTCCGATCACGACGCGAGCCACCCGCCAAATCGAAGCCCTACAAGATGGCATGATGATTTTTCCGATTCGTGCTCGGTTGCAGGGGAAACGAGGAAGGAAGATTCAGAAGAATAGTGACCTATGGTGAAATGTATCTCCGTTTGGAATTCCATCGATTCCAGCGTGTTCGTGGGATCGTTTGGAGTCTGTATTTAGCCTCGAAATCTCGGTAGGATCTCCCGGTAAAAATGTACAATTTTCATGTTTATAGTTAAATGTTCGAATGTATCCAGTAGCTTCGTAGAGTAACGTAATGATGTAAATTAAGTTTTCTGAGCATTAGTATATTGAATTTATGTATTTGGTAGAATCCGAGAGAAATCGAGCTAATTCGATCGATCCGATAAGTAAAGCGAGTGTCCGGTAAAATCTTATTTCACACGCGTTTGTGCTTTGATGAACGTAATTAAGGATATAAGTTAATTATGATGATAGACTAGTATTTGAGTAATTCCAGAGAGGTTCGGAGGGCTTAGGATCCTTCCGCAATGTTTTCGAAAACATTTTGGAAGATTTTCTAGAAACGCATATTTTACATATTTGAGCTACTGGATGGATATAGAACAATGTATAATGATGTATTATGAGTATTGAAAATTGAAATCACTGAAAACATATTTAATTTGTTTTTCCCCGGAAAGTTGGAGAGTTTTTGTTCTAAATAAGTTTATATGATTAATGACCTTAACCGTCCGTATTTGAGTTACAGATGGAGAAATAGAGAGAAAGAATAGAATGGACCCCATGTAAGTACCTCACTGTGATCTTACCTTAGGTAGACAAGGTATGATAGCTGATTGTATACTTATATATGTATATAGATATGAGTATAGATTTCAGACACCTAGATATATATAGCAGTAGTTATGGAGTCGTAGAAAGTATGAAATGGGAGCTTTCAGAGGTACTGTCAATAAGATTCGTAAAAGAGCACATCAGATTTTCTAAAAGTATGCATAGTGTTGGATTTCTAGATAGCAAGCTAGTATCGACATGAAAATTTTAGCACAAGATGTCGTTACATTTTCATAGTTAAACATATCTCCTAGTAGAACGCGTTTTCAGTACGCGAGATGTAAAAGTTTTGTAAAGAGTTTTAACGAAGTTTCCACACTTCAATTTAGTTTTGGTCTGAGTGTGGAACCAATCTATGAAATGTGTTGATATATTTAATGACACGTTCGATTATTTTCCATATAGATGCATTTGTTGAAATGGGGTACGAGTCTATTTTGTATGTATTGATGAGTGAGATGTCACCATCTCGTAATGGAGTGTGGTTGACTTTGCTGCTGTGTATATGGATAATGTCATTGAATTGCATTGCATTTCATTGCATGACTTACATGATCATATGGTTGATATGATGATGCATATGTATTTTGCATCCTCAGAGGGAGACACAGTGCATATTGACAGATACAGACCCAGGACCAGGGGGACGGTGATACGTAACGCCCCTGGATCCTAGTTATAATGAGTAGAAACTCTCTTTTTAAGTTGATTTTTCCTTGCATTATTTTAAGTACAAACTTACTTTTCTTCATATAGGGCGTTAGCTAGAATGTTTTTACAAATGCTTTTCAGATAATGATGTTTTAGAAAGACTGATTTTAATACCATGAGATTTGAGATTTTTCGAGTTATTGGGGAAAAATCCACCTCAGTATTTAAATTGATTCAGGTATGGAATTGACGGAGAGAAAATGTGCACATATTGAGGACTGGGGGGACGACAATACGTAACGCCCCCAGATTCTAGTTCAAGACTAGGGATGACAGATGCCCCTAGATTATAAATTCAGAGCTTGCAGGGTAGCATAGATGCGCATCCCCAGTTCTAGTTCAGTGGCTTGGGGGACGACGATATGTAACGCCCCAATACCACTAGTTTCAGGGACATGTAGTGGCATGCTTTGGGGGACGGCGATACGTAACGCCCCAATGTCATTGATTTACACTCCTGACTGTAGTTAGGCGTTTGGAGGGACATCGATACGTAACGCCCCCATGCTTCAGGTTTTTCAAAGATAGATTCTAGTGATAGGTTTTCAGAGAAAAAGGTTTTTAGAGATGCAGTTTTCAAAAATGATAAATTTTATAAAATAGTTTTCATGAGAATAAACTTTTACAGAAAAACATCAGAGTTTTACAGACAATACAGAGTTTCTGAGAAAATTTTACAGAAACATATCTGTTTTCAAATAAGAAAATAGATTTCAGGAAAGACGGCTTTCTTAAGACGATTTCAGCTTTAAATACATGGAGATTTTCATGATAATAATTGTGCATAACTGTTTTGTTTTGATTAGTTCTCAATCATTTGAACTCGAAATTAAGTGTTTAAAAGCTCGTTGGAAAGCTAACACCCTCACCTTAATTTTAGGCACAAGTTTTGCATGATTTGGTTAAGATTTGAATTATGAAATTACATTTAAAGTTCACGGGTCTGCAGAAAAATGTGAATAGTAAATTTATTTGAATAAAATAAAATGCAATATCATAATTAAATATTAATCAAAGTTATTTAATGCCTAAAATAATTCCAACATATTAAAACTCATATGCTTGATGATTCTATGTATGATTAGAATCGGCATGATTATTTTAGGGTGCAAGCATCTAGAGACTTTCTAAGAAATAGAGAGTGTATTGTTTATCCCTTAGCTAAGTAATTATTCCGTGATGAACTTAGAGATTTATTACCTTTAAGGCTAATAAATATAAATCAATTGTTTATAATAAAGACATTATACAAGATACAAGTGGGTTGGGACCAAGGGGTTAATAAAACTTTCCAAACTAAAGTTAATTTAACCAAAGGTATTACTAGAGTTAGATAATGATTTGGTGTCTTCCTTCACTCACTACCTTTTTATAGCCAAAAGGAAAAGCTGTGAAGACATCTAGATAATCATTTACTCAAGGCTTACCTTAAAGCATATTTAAAGTGCTGGACTAATTTGGAGGATCTATTGTTTATTCATGTCACCAAGGCAATAAAAGCCTAAGAGGTAAGGGTATTTAAGAGAGTTCACTCCACCCTCCCTCTGGGGAATTTTCAATGGAGGAATCCATTTGACAGTTATTCACTTAAACTTGCTAAAATCCTCAATAATAATTTAAGTCTAAAATTTGCCTCGCATTGTAAAGTATAGACCCAAAGGGCTTAAACCGTATTGGCATGACTAGGCTTTACCAGACTGACTAATACCAATTTGTCCATAAATCGTACAATTGACAATGATTTGACTTTTCTGAGTCATAAGACGCAGCGACCCTTAGGCGTGGTCTTATAACTTAGTGGCAAAGATTGGGTGTCCATAAGGACTAGCATAAGCTATGGCATGTTTGATTGCCAACCCAATGATCAAGGAATTGTGATTTATATCATAAATTGGTTGGGAACCTACCTAATTATCATATTTTATAATGACCGGCCCTAGTTGGAGTTATGAAATGATGATAATGGGATCATTGCCCACAAGAAATCCATCATATTGGGGTTGATGCGATATGCTTAAAATTTTAAAAAAATTGAGTGGGAGCAACTTCATAATATTAAAAGCCCATGCTATTATGAAATATTAATGAAAACATATTCCTAATTTTAACATTTTCTCTTAACATGTGGGTTAAAATATTTCACAAACATTCAAATGGCAAATAGAGTATCACTTCGTTCCATCCTTGATGAACATAAGCTCAAATGGGACAACTACAATGACTGGTTTAGAAACCTTAAAATTATCTTACGACAAGAAAAGATTTTCTATGTTCTTGAAAGACCATTTCCCCCTGAACCCACAGAAATGCTGACCAAGATACATTTGATGCTTGGAAGAAACGCGTCGATGATGATGAGCAAGCAGTTTGCATAATACTTGTCTCTATGTCGGACGAACTTCAGAAAGCTCACGAAGATATGGATGCTCAAACCATCATCTTTCACTTGAAGGAGTTGTATGCAACTTCCGTTCATACCGTGAGATTCCAAGTGTCATGTGCTTATTCCAAATAAGGTATAATGAAGGATCTGTTAGTGGACATGTGCTTAAGATGATTGGCCACATTGAAAAATTGGCCAACCTCGGGTTCATCATGGATCATGAGATAGGTCATGATCTGATTCTTCAGTCTTTACCAAAAGAAGTCTCTAACTTTATTATGCAGTTTCATCTGTCTGATAAAGAAGCTACTTTAGTAGAATTGCACAATCTGATAAAGCAAGCAGAGAAGGACTTGAAACCGGAGCTTAAAACCTCCGTCATGCTTACGGGTACGGACCTGAAGCCACGAGGCCCAAAGAAAATTAAGGGCAATGCCAAAGCTCCAGATCACCTAAAGCCCAATGGTAAGGTGGAGAAGAAAAAATGAAAGGGGAAATGTTTCTTTTGTGGAAAGAAGGGTCATGGAAGAAAGACTGCTGATCCTTGAAAGCCAAGGAAGCTAGAGAAGCCCACGTGGCCAAGAAGCCCAATGCTTCAGGTATGTTGTATATGATTTAACTATATTCTCAAAACTCTGAACCTTCTACTTGGGTGCTCGACACCGGTTGTGGGACTCACTTGTGTAACAATGTGCAGGGCCTAAGAAACAGAAGGAGACTCTATCATGGGGAGGTTGACTTACGCATGGGTAATGGAGCAAAACTGGTTGCATTGTGTGTGGGGACTTATTCATTAGTTTTGCCGAATGGTTTAGTTTTAGACTTAGAAGATTGTGTTTATGTACCTTCTCTAGTAAAGAACATCATTTCAATTTCTTCTTTATGTAAAAAAGGCTTTTCATGCCTAATAAGTTGTAATGAATGTCTATTTATTTCAATGAAATAAAATATGGAGATGGTATTTTGAATAATGGTATCTATGTCTTACAAACTAACAAAGAATGGTCAACCTCTAATATATAAAACGTTAACTTGAATAATCTCAATAAATCACTTCTATAGCATAGTGTGGGAACACAGAAATCTGGGCGACGCATGCTGTCCTAGGCTCGCGGCCTAGGTTGGAGTACGGAGTAGCCCGCGGGGGACTAAACCGGAGAATAATGGAGTCGCCACCCGGTGTGAACCGGGAAAATGAGATTTAAGGCCGCACTCACCCCTCGCAAGGGAAGACCTCAAACCGTTGGGTTCGGAATGGTCCCTTACTTATGCCACTTGTAATGAAAGAATTTATATAATAATTTAATCAGGCTTAAGTAACACTTATTTCTAAAAGTATCATGCTTCTAAATTCACAGGTACAAAATAAAACTTATGCATACATTTCACATATATCTCACATCTAAGAACACATGCCTGAAAATACCTCAAAGTAACAACGAACATACAACTTCATTCAGCATATCATATTCATGAAAAACACAAGCATACATAATAACCGCACAAGCATACATATGAGCACTTTTCCAAGTGATACATGGAATTGTATCCCAAGTACAGACCGCATTACCGTCCATTCGGAATCGGCTACGGAATTTATGTCTGGGTTTCCATCCGATATATCACAAGAAATAATACTCCAAAGTCATCATGGCATAGGTATATGAATCGTAATGCGTTAAATCAAGACTAAGGCAAACGACGCAACTAATGGAATAAACATGCTTTTCATTATTATGTGCACAAAGATAAGAATGACTATGTGTGGTTCCATAAAAAAAATCACCTAAGAAACAATTATACATGGCATGTGATGAATATATCTCAGCTCAGTGTGTTCGCGTTCGTGTAGCGTTCGTAAACGCGTTCGAACGGAAATAAAAGATTCGCGTTCGTATGGCGTTTGATAACGCATTCGAACGGAAATGAAACAGAATGCTCACGTTCGTATGGCGTTTGTTAACGCGTTCGAACAGAAATGATACCTGATGCATGATAAGGAAAAATGCATACGCGTTCGAGTTGCGTTCGTAAACGCATTCGAACGGGAACAGACCTGATGCATGAAATGGGACGAGATACATAAACAACAAAATAAAGGGGCGCGGTGAAGTACTGCCGTAAAGATGGCCTTTTGGGGCTCTTGGTCTCTCAAAGAGAGGACCTTTAGACCAACATACTAAGTCCATGCGCGTCACATCACAACACATGAAAAAAAGACAATAAAAGTGTAGGACTTGGTATGCCCAATTGAACGTACATTCAACCCAAACACACTTCGTCCAGCGCGGCGAAGTAGTGTCACAAAGGTGGCCTTTTAGGCTCATCATCTCTCAAATAGAGGACCTTTGGACTAACTCACTAAGCCCATGCGCTCGATCGCATCATACATACAAAATAAAGCCAATCATATCAAAACCAAGTATGCCCGATTGAACACATATTACATCCAATCCGAACACACATCAACCGGCGCGGCAAAGCATCGTGGTAAATGGTTTTAACCCCTCCCCATAAAGGATCTTTCATTCCACTTACTAAGCCCATGCGCTTGATTGAACCATGCATAAAACGATAAAGACAATCATATCAAACTAAGTATGCCCGATTGAACGTATCTTGCATCCACCAAACACACATCAACCGGCGCGGCAAAGCATCGTGGTAAAGGGCTTTAGCCCTTCCCCATAGGGGATCTTTCATTCCACTTACTAAGCCCATGCGCTCGATTGAATCATGCATAAATAAACAACATACAGAATTCAAGTGACGAAAACTAAATAAACAAAAGCAACACAAAACAAAAGAGGGTGCCGTTTACTCAAGCGATACGTGGAGTTGTGTCCCGAGTACAGATCATATTACCGTCCATTCGGAATCGGCTATGAAATTTATGTCCGGGTTTCCATCCGATATACCGCGAGAGTTGACACATCTCTCATTCATCCAATACTCACAACACACATCATACACAAACGAGATTTAACAAATAAGTAAAATACGATCAAAATAAATAACAAAAATCAAATAAAGATGAGTGTGAAAAGTACCATCAGGTCTAACCTTTTAAATCACCTCTCGGATGTACGGCAAACGGTCGTCGGAAGGGTGGATGCTCCGCAACTCTTTCGGTTCACTGGTTCACTGTTCTCGTTTGTTGTCTCACTGTTTGGAGTCGTCGTTCTCCGTCTTTTGCTGCTGCTTTTGACTCCGATTTGCTACTGTTCGGCCTCTGTTTTGCTGCTCGCTGTTCAGGTCACCTGTTTTGACGTTTCAACGGACTGTTCCAAGTTTTTGTGTGGGTTTTTAGTGTAGTCTTGTGTGAGTCTTTTAAGGATTATGAATGCAATTTTATGTTACTGTTTTTAAGGTTTTTAGGGGATGTTTTAAGTGTATTTTGCTGCTGTATAGGGGGTGGTTTGGGCGTGATTTGGCTGTTGTTTTAGTGTTAAAGGGGCTGCTATATTAATGTATGATTTCGGCAATGGGAGAGTGAGGATGAAGAGAACTCTTTCTTGTTATTTTCTTGAGTGGCTAGGGCTCTTGGTGTGTTGTGATGGTGCTTTTAATGTGAAGGCTTGGGGTTATTTTCTTTTCTCTTGTGATTTGTGTGAGTTGTGTGTATCTTATGTGTATGAGCTAGCTAGGGTTGAGAAGGTTGGTGAATGGTTGCTTATATAGAGAATGGCTAGGGCTACACCTTGTCTCACAAGGAATGGATTTTGGTATTAAAATGAGGATTTGATTTGGTGTTGGACAAGGAAAGGATTAGATTGAGGGGGGACAAATCTTGGCTAGATATGGAAGGTTGAATATTTAGTTTATGTTGATTAGGCATACAATATTTTAAGTTTGGGAATAATATATTGGTTGATTGATTTTAACTTGGTATGATTATATTTGATTGGTTTAGATTAGGTATGATTATATTTTATGTTTTATTTAATTGGTAAATGGTTTAAATATTTTATTTAATTGACTTTTAATTTAATTAATATTTGATTTAATTAGGATGTGTCTTATGGGCTTGTGGGCTAATTCGGCTTGGTTGAGGCTAGCAGCAAAACCAGAATTACCGACATCGTTCGAACGCTTCCTCGAACGCGACACGAACGCCCGCAATCTGTTTGCCGTTCGAACGCATACACGAACGCAGCACGAACGAAAACAGTGAACCTTGTTTATTCTGAATTTCCCCTTCCGATATCCATTTCCCGCGGCTTCTGTGACTCAAAAGGTAGTGCCTCCAAATGAGACTCATCATCGGGTTTCACATGCAAAAATACAATGCCTACAGTGGCCCCCACTTTGATGGGACTTGTGCAGTGTGTGACTTTGAACAATCCAAAGTTATGCAATGCATTTTTTATTTTTTATTTTTTTATTATTTTTTTTACTTACCTGGCTCGTCAGCTGCCACTTGACTTGCCATGTATTGAGTTGAGTTGGTGATGAGGTGCTGCGACTCCTGTTTCATTCTCGAATCGTGCTCCATTTTTGGAGTTCCATTTTCGGCATTTGTTGTGTGTGTGCTCCATTCTGGAGCGCCATTTTCGGCATTTGTTATCATGAGATTCTTTGACCTTTGGGCTTTAATCCCGAACTGCGTTGAGATAGAGCTTTCTTCTCCTGGGCTTTATTCCCGAACTGTGTAGAGATATGGCTTTATTCCCCCGATCTGAGCTGACTGCGGGCTTTGTTCCTGAATTGTGTTAGATGTGGGCTTTTATTCCCTGATCTGAGCTGACTGTGGGCTTTATTCCCGAACTGCACTGAATGTTGGCCTTATTCCCTGATCCGAGCTGACTGTGGGCTTTGTTCCTCAATTGTGTTAGATGTGGGCTTTATTCCCTGATCTGAACTGACTGTGGGCTTTATTCCTGAACTGTGTTGAATGTGGGCTTTATTCCCTGATCTGAGCTGACTGTGGGCTTTGTTCCTCAATTGTGTTAGATGTGGGCTTTATTCCCTGATCTGAGCTGACTGTGGGCTTTATTCCCGAACTGTGTTGAATGTGAGCTTTATTCCCCTGGGCCTTGTTCCCGAATTGCTTTGAAAGTGGGCTTTATTCCCATAGGCTTTGTTCCCGAGCTATGTTAAGATAGAGCTTTATTCCTCTGGGCTGTATTCCCGGAATGTACTGAGAGAGAGCTTTATTCTCCTAGGCTGTATTCCCGAACCGTGCTGAGAGAGAGCCTTATTCTCCTGGGCTGTATTCCCGAACTGTGCTGTATGTGGGCTTTATCCCCGATCTGATACTGATGTGGGCCTCGGCCCTAAACTGATACCGATATGGGCCTCGCCCTAAACTGATACTGATATGGGCCTCGCCCCCAGACCGATACTGATATGGGCCTCGCCCCCAAACTGATACTGATATGGGCCTCGCCCCCAGACTGATACTGATATGGGCCTAAACCCTGGGACTCGTCTCCAAGCTACTGATAATGACGTGGGCCTCGCCCTCCAGATTTCATATCCGGCAAGACTGATGTTGATGCTAATGTGGGCCTCGCCCCCCCCAGAGTGCCATCCCCGAAACTCAAACTCAAATGGGCCTCAACCCTGGAATCATTACCTGAATCCAATACTGTGCTTTTTACCGTTTCTGATTAGCTTGTTCTTTGCCGTTTTTTTTTTATTCTTTAAAACCTGTGAACACAAAATAAAACAAACACAAAATGATGCAAAATGTGTTACGTGTATGCATGCATGAATGTTCCTATCCCGTCGGGTTAGGTCTTCTGCCAATTCTCTTGGTGACTGCTCAGTCTTCCTTTCCTCAGGCAAGCCACCGCTTTAATCTGTCTACGCTGATCGGCTTGGTGAACTAATTCCCTTCCAAGTCTGATATTCTCACTGCCCCCTGCTTACTTATTCGAGGATTCCCCGTGTTCTAAACATCACTGAATTTCATAGTACCCCGGTTGAATGCTTTTCTCAAATGTACTCATATTGCGGAAGAGATTCAGCGAAATGGACGTCTTTATTATCATTTAAGAAAATGGTTCGAACAAATAGACAAAATCAATGTCTTTTAAAAATGCAGGATCAAATAAACTAGGAGGAATAACTTCATTAATCGGAGTATTGCTTTCTTATTTGGCTTATGGTTCTTCACTGTTATCCCTTATCTTAATGCAAGAAACCTGGGTGGTTGAGTGGCTTTATGGTTGAGGGTTCATGTGTGTGTTGGGTTGTTCTTTTCTGGATTGGGTATTTTATGGGAGTCAATGAGGTTTTGGACCTCATGCCTAAGGCGGGTACAATTGTCGGTGTCATGGCCTTTTTCTTGATGGAAGTGACATTACTGGTTTAGGTTGAGGTATGGTGGCACAGGGTTCGGAAATGGCCTAGGTTCCAAAGGTTTTAGGAGTCCTTGCATTTTCAGCTTTTCAAATACATTTGACAAAGGCCTACCAAGATTGGAGAATCGCCTGTTCTTGACGGTAGCGACCTCGGCAGTAGCGGACTTGGTCTCAGAAGGCCCCCCAAATGTTCTTCTATTATGGCCATAAAACTTTCTATTTTTAGCCTCTTCTTCCTCAATATCCATGACATTTTCCCTCAACTGTCGAAAATCAGAAATCATGGAAGTCATCCTCCTCAGCTTACTATAAATGGAGAGCTTGGTGCCCTTGATGATCATTTTGATTTGGTCCTTCTCTGAGGGCCGAGTCTGCATTTTCAAAAGCTGGCTTCTCCAGCGATCCACATACTCTTTGAAACTTTCCTCTGTCTTCTGCTTAGTGTTCTCCAAATCACGGAGTGACAAGTCAATCTCTAAGTCCGTAACATACTGCTTCAGAAAGGCATCAGCTAGTTCCTTCCAATCTTCCTTAACCTTCTTCTCAAGGCTATGATACCAAACCACAGGTGCCCCCTCGAGTGACATCCCAAACATCTTTTGGACTTGGCGCTGTGATAGGCCCATTGAACTCATGACTGAGACATATTGCTGCAGATGGACCCTCGGGTCTCCGTTCCCATTAAACTTGGCCATGTCGGGCATTTTAAACTGAGCTGGCAGCTGTTCTCCGAAGGTCATTACCTCATAATCTAGCAAATCCTCGTTCTTACCCCTCATTTTGCGGGTAACTATTTCAACCTGGTCCCGAAGCTTCTGAAATTCTGCCTGAGACCCAATCACTCTGCCTGTTGCATATTCTGCCATGTCATCATCAAAAGTGGGGACATCATCCCCCAACCCATTCGAAGGCTCATCACGCCTCACATTCTCAGAATTTCCCCCGGCACGGGGCACAGCCATATTTGTCATGGCAGTAGTCAAGGCTTGCAACTGTTCAGTAATCTTGGCGAAGCCATTTTCCAACTGATCTATCCGGGATACCTCAATATCTGATTCACTCATGTCTGTTCTCAGTATTTTGGTAAGTCTTCCCTTTTTTTCTAACCCAACGGGAATCTATGATGGCTTTTAGAACACAAGGGTTAACATGATGTATGTAAGCATGGGGTGCATGAGATGCATGTAACATATATAACATACTAAATCAACTAAAATTTTCAAACAAGTCGGCCCGTTATCATTTTAGAATCTTTCGGGCTAACTGCCATAGGAATGAACTCGTCCCAGATTAAATGGCCCAACGAGTTCACATCTCATGACAAATGGTCCAAATGGATCCAAACGATGATGTTCCCAAGCACAAGCATAAAAGATAATGCAAACACAAAGTAATAATTTCTACGGAATGGCCCATCAAAATTTCAAAAGCTTTGGGCCTAATAGTCATAAGGTACGAACTTGCCCCAGTTTAAATGGCCCAGCAAGCCCGTATTTCTGATAATAGTCCAACTGCAGCCAAATGAGGATGGTCCATAAGCACATATTCAATGAAATAATTGTTACTTTAGCCAACCCGGTCTATGGGTGGGTTAGCAAGAGTATAGACAAGGCTCTCACCGGCGAAGGATGGCCCACAACTAGGTCTCCCCACTCAAGGGTTCGAGCAACCAAGTCAGCGCACCCCTTTTTATACACTAAGGTACGTGCCAATGAGTTATGGTGTGTGACGGACTGTCAAATGGATTTCCCGTTGTAGATTCCCCAGAGGGAAGGTGGAGCGAGGCTCACTTAAATACCCAAGCCTCTTAGGCTCTTATCGCTTGGTGTCAGGAATAAACAACGAGTCCTCCAAATTAGTCCATCACAATAGGCTACGAGTAGATGGCTATATAGGTGCCTTCACAGCTTTTCCTTCTAGAAAGGTAGTGAATGAAGGAAGACACCAAACCATTACCTAGCCTTAAAATGTCTTTGATTAAACCCTCACTTTATCCACTATAGACACGGTCAATTAAAACATAAATCCAAACATCACAAGACAATATTTCGGGGTCGATTCTCTATCCCCAGTGGAGTCGCCAGACTGTGGGAACACAGAAATCTGGGCGACGCATGCTGTCCTAGGCTCGCGGCCTAGGTGGGAGTACGGAGTAGCCCGCGGGGGACTAAACCGGAGAATAATGGAGTCGCCACCAGGTGTGAACCGGGAAAATGAGATTTAAGGCCTCACTCACCCCTCGCAAGGGAAGACCTCAAACCGTTGGGTTCGGAATGGTCCCTTACTTATGCCACTTGTAATGAAAGAATTTATATAATAATTTAATCAGGCTTAAGTAACACTTATTTCTAAGAGTATCATGCTTCTAAATTCACAGGTACAAAATAAAACTTATGCATACATTTCACATATATCTCACATCTAAGAACACATGCCTGAAAATACCTCAAAGTAACAACGAACATACAACTTCATTCAGCATATCATATTCATGAAAAACACAAGCATACATAATAACCGCACAAGCATATATATGAGTACTTTTCCAAGTGATACGTGGAATTGTATCCCAAGTACAGACCGCATTACCGTCCATTCGGAATCGGCTACGGAATTTATGTCTGGGTTTCCATCCGATATATCACAAGAAATAATACTCCAAAGTCATCATGGCATAGGTATATGAATCGTAATGCGTTAAATCAAGACTAAGGCAAACGACGCAACTAATGGAATAAACATGCTTTTCATTATTATGTGCACAAAGATAAGAATGACTATGTGTGGTTCCATAAAAAAATCACCTAAGAAACAATTATACATGGCATGTGATGAATATATCTCAGTTCAGTGTGTTTGCGTTCGTGTAGCGTTCGTAAACGCGTTCGAACGGTAAACAGAAGGTTCGCGTTCATATGGCATTTGATAACGCGTTCGAACGGAAATGAAACAGAATGCTCACGTTCGTTTGGCGTTTGTTAACGCGTTCAAACGGAAATGAAACATAATGCTCACGTTCGTATGGCGTTTGTTAACGCGTTCGAACAGAAATGAGACCTGATGCATGACCGGCGTAAACACACACGTATAACGCAACCGTACGTATCGTTCAAGTAGTATAAAAAGTATCGATCCCACGAGGACTTAATACCTAAGTTATTAATTTTATGAGGTTAAATGATTACTAGTATCTAATAGTTTGTTTAATTTGATTTGAAATAGCGACGATTCTAAATTTAAAGACAAGTAAATGAAATTGTTTGAAGGTAGATTTTAAGAAAATTCAATATTAAAAACTATCTAGGGTTGTGATTTATTCCAATATTATTTAAAGATAAAGTGGTTATTTTATAGTTGGTAATATATTGATTTTATTAACCTGAAACACTAATTTATGTAAAAGCCTCTTTCGATGGTCAATTACAAATACCTAGTATAATCCAATTGAACCATATGTCTATGTCAACCAAATTACCTAGATTCATTATGATTAAGTTCCAATTATGGCTACCCCCGCCCGACAGGTATATTCCTATCCTGTAAGAAAATCTATTGAAAGGGTTATCTATCCTCAAGGAAGATCGTGGGCTATTGAGTCTAAGGTCTTAAACTTAAAATCCCTATGTCTAGTTCATTTTAAGTTTACCTAATCAATTTAATTAATGGCCAGTTAATTAAAGAGCATTAAGATTAAGACTCAATAAATAATTCTTTTATATTACTCAAATTATAATCTAACCCTTATAAACCCGTGATATTGAATTTCATCACAACCCTAGATACTAACTTAGTTATGACACATAGCTAGGGCTGGTAAAACTTGAAAATAAAAGACATAAACTGCTGAAAAGTAATTGCTGTGAAATAAATACTGAAAAGTAAAAATACAATAAAGATGCTAAGGTAAAAGGAATTAACTTCTACTATAAATTATTTAGATATCTCCCAGTAAAATAATATATAAACTTGTGATTTATTATCAACCGACCAATCTGGCGGTATCCTGATTAAGTCAATTTAAGTCCAAAATAACCAGCCATAAAGGCGGAACCAAAATAACCAGCCATAAAGGCGGAACAGTAATTTTATTATCACCGACCAATATGGCGGTATCCTTTATTAATCAGATTTTAAATAGTAAATATATTATTTTTACGGGAGATTAATCTAAATAACAATAGTAAAAGAATTACCTTTCACCTTAGCATAAGGAAGTTACGTCCTCATAGTGAATAGTAAAAACTGTAAAATAAAGAAAGTAAATTATTATTACTATTAAAAAGTAATTACAAAACTTGAATTTAAAGAACTAGAGAGAGAAACTCTCAATTTAGAACTAAGAAGTGAGAGAGAATGGTACACTGAGATATGAAATCTCGAACTCTATTTATAGGCACGGATAAGGGTCCGGCGTCGCGACGCCCAAATTGCACTAGGGTCGCGACGCTGGATACAGTTCGACACGTGTCACGCGCTGGTTGGTCGGCTCAGAATCTTATCCGATGACGTGGCACTGTTCATGACGTCATTGCTTGCGTCACGCTGACGTGTCAACTGTTCATGACGTCATTGCTTGCGTCACTTTGATGATGTGGAAGGCGACGTGGCGACACGTGGGGCGGTGGCCGTCGGACGAATGAGATGTTGACACGTGTCACGCTGTGATTGGCTGATGATGACGTGGCATGTTGACTCGGTTGACTTGCTGACGTGGCTGCTGATGTGGAAGATGATGTGGCGACACGTGGGGCGGTGGCCGTCCAAACAATGAGATGTTGACACGTGTCAAGCTGTGATTGGACGATGATGACGTGGCATGTCACATGGCATTGTTGACTCGGTTGACCGGATGACGTGGTGACACATAGGATGACACGTGGCACACGTGGCGATGATGACTGTCGGCACCGTAGGATGTTGACACGTGGCAAGGCTCATTTTAGCATCTTCGTTGTGATGGTGACACGTGGCACGGCGCACGTTAGCAAAGTCAAACTTCTCTCAGATTCTGATTTGTGGACCCTGCGCATGTTAGCAGATTCGGCGCACGCTGGGCGTCGCGACGCTCAATGCTTCAGCGTCGGACGCTGAAATGACGATTTTGCCCTTTTTGTCCAGTTTTGTCCATTTTGCCCCAAAACACCTCCAGAATGTCCTGAAACTTTATTTATCTACAAAATAACACAAAACACATCAAAATATTCACAAAAATCAAGAAACTATACAAAATATTAGGTTAAATGAGTGGGAAATAGTGATAGAAATACCACTCATCAATGCATGATAAGGCAAAATGCATACGCGTTCGAGTTGCGTTCGTAACGCGTTCGAACGGGAACAGACCTGATGCATGAAATGGGACGCGATACATAAACAACAAAATAAAGGGGCGCGGCGAAGTACTACCGTAAAGGTGGCCTTTTGGGGCTCTTGGTCTCTCAAAGAGAGGACCTTTAGACCAACATACTAAGTCCATGCGCGTCACATCACAACACATGAAATAAAGACAATAAAAGTGTAGGACTTGGTATGCCCAATTGAACGTACATTCAACCCAAACACACTTCGTCCAGCGCGGCGAAGTAGTGTCACAAAGGTGGCCTTTTAGGCTCTTCGTCTCTCAAATAGAGGACCTTTGGACTAACTCACTAAGCCCATGCGCTCGATCGCATCATACAAACAAAATAAAGCCAATCATATCAAAACCAAGTATGCCCGATTGAACACATCTTACATCCAATCCGAACACACATCAACCGGCGCGGCAAAGCATCATGGTAAAGGGTTTTAACCCCTCCCCATAAGGGATCTTTCATTCCACTTACTAAGCCCATGCGCTTGATTGAACCATGCATAAAAAGATAAAGACAATCATATCAAACTAAGTATGCCCGATTGAACGTATCTTGCATCCAACCGAACACACATCAACCGGCGCGGCAAGCATCGTGGTAAAGGGCTTTAGCCCCTCCCCATAGGGGATCTTTGATTCCACTTACTAAGCCCATGCGCTCGATTGAATCATGCATAAATAAACAACATACAGAATTCAAGTGACGAAAACTAAATAAACAAAAGCAACACAAAACAAAAGAGGGTGCCGTTTACTCAAGCGGTACGTGGAGTTGTGTCCCGAGTACAGATCATATTACCGTCCATTCGGAATCGACTATGAAATTTATGTCTGGGTTTCCATCCGATATACCGCGAGAGTTGACACATCTCTCATTCATCCAATACCCACAACACACATCATACACAAACGAGATATAACAAATAAGTAAAATACGATCAAAATAAATAACAAAAATCAAATAAAGATGAGTGTGAAAAGTACCCTCAGGTCTAACCTTTTAAATCACCTCTCGGATGTACGACACACGGTCGTCGGAAGGGTGGATGCTCCGCAACTCTTTCGGTTCACTGGTTCACTGTTCTCGTTCGTTGTCTCACTGTTTGGAGTCGTCGTTCTCCGGCAGTACTTCGCCGCGCCCCTTTATTTTGTTGTTTATGTATTGCGTCCCATTTCATTCATCAGGTCTGTTCCCGTTCGAACGCGTTTACGAACGCAACTCGAACGCGTATGCATTTTGCCTTATCATGTATCAGGTCCCATTTTTGTTCGAACGCGTTAACAAACGCCATACGAACGTGAGCATTCTGTTTCATTTCTGTTCGAACGCGTTAACAAACGCCATACGAACGTGAGCATTCTGTTTCATTTCCGTTCGAACGCGTTATCAAACGCCATACGAACGCGAACCTTCTGTTTACCGTTCGAACGCGTTTATGAACGCTACACGAACGCGAACACACTGAACTGAGATATATTCATCACATGCCATGTATAATTGTTTCTTAGGTGATTTTTTTATGGAACCACACATAGTGATTCTTATCTTTGTGCACATAATAATGAAAAGCATGTTTATTCCATTAGTTGCGTCGTTTGCCTTAGTCTTGATTTAACGCATTACGATTCATATACCTATGCCATGATGACTTTGGAGTATTATTTCTTGTGATATATCGGATGGAAACCCAGACATAAATTCCGTAGCCGATTCCGAATGGACGGTAATGCGGTCTGTACTTGTGATACAATTCCATGTATCACTTGGAAAAGTTCTCATATGTATGCTTGTGCGGTTATTATGTATGCTTGTGTTTTTCATGAATATGATATGCTGAATGAAGTTGTATGTTCGTTGTTACTTTGAGGTATTTTCAGGCATGTGTTCTTAGATGTGAGATATATGTGAAATGTATGCATAAGTTTTATTTTGTACCTGTGAATTTAGAAGCATGATACTCTTAGAAATAAGTGTTACTTAAGCCTGCTTAAATTATTATATAAATCCTTTCATTACAAGTGGCATAAGTAAGGGACCATTCCGAACCCAACGGTTGAGGTCTTCCCTTGCGAGGGGTGAGTTCGGCCTTAAATCTCATTTTCCCGGTTCACACCGGGTGGCGACTCCATTATTCTCCGGTTTAGTCCCCCGCGGGCTACTCCGTACTCCCACCTAGGCCGCGAGCCTAGGACAGCATGCGTCGCCCAGATTTCTGTGTTCCCACACATAGTCGCTTAGGTCATATCAATGAAAAAAGATTAACTAAGCTACATAAATATGGGTATTTCAAACCCTTCAAATATAAACCTTATGGAACTTGTGAGTCTTGTTTACTTGGTAAATTGACCAAATTACCTTTCAAAGGTAAATGACAGCGTGCAACGGAGACATTAGAACTCATACACTCTGATGTATGCGGACTAATGTCAGTCACCGCTAGAGGTGGATTCTCCTACTTCATTACCTTTTCAATGATCATTCGCGATATGGGTATGTGTACCTTATGGGGTACAAATCTGAACCCTTTGAGAAATTCAAAGACTTCAAGGCTAAAGTAGAAAACCAGCTTAATAAAAGTATTAAGTCACTAAGGTCTGACCGAGGTGGTGAATACTTAAGCAACGAATTTCAAGATTACTTGAGAGAAAATGGCATTGTTTCCCAGTGGACTCCTCCGGGAACTCCCCAGCATAATGGGGTCTCCGAAAGGAGAAATCAAATATTATTAGATATGGTCCGATCAATGATGCCAGACACGGATCTACCTCTTTCATTTTAGGGTCTTGCTTTAGAAACTGCAACACTACTACTAAACCAAGTTCCTTCCAAGACTGTTAGTCAAACACCATATGAGTTATGGTCTGGGAAACGTCCTAGTCTTAGTTATCTAATAATTTAGGGATGTGACGTATATGTCAAGCTCACAGAAACTAACATATTGGATGATATGGCAGTTAAATGTAAGTTTGTAGGATAGGCCTTGAACTCAAGAGCATACGTGTTCTACGTCCCAAATGAACAAAAAACATTTGTCTCACGAAATGCTAAATTTCTAGAGAATGAATTCTTTCTCAAGAAATATAGTGGGAGTAGACTTGACCTCGATGAGGTACGAGAAGAATAAACTAACATAGAACTAAACCCCAGGCCCCTCAAAAGGGCAGCAACGGAACAACCAAAAGGTTATGAACTCAGAAGGTCTGGTAGGGAAAGACATGAGCTTGAAAGATATGGTTTCTATATTGATAAGGAACATGATCAGGTCATTGATAATGACAATCCCACCAGTTATGACGAAGCAATGCATGACATTGATTCAGTCAAGTGGCTTGAGGCCATGAAATCCGAAATAGACTCTATGTATCAAAATCAAGTCTGGGACTTGGTAGATGCACCTGAAGGGATAAAACCCATAGGCTGCAAGTGGATTTACAAGCGTAAATCTGATATAGAAGGAAACATCCAAACCTATAAGGCTAGGTTGGTGGTGAAAGGTTATAGACAAATCCAAGGAATTGACTATGACAAAACATTCTCGCCTGTTGCAATGATAAAGTCCATTCGAATTTTACTAGCACTAGCTGCACACTTTGATTATGAGATTTGGCAGATGGATGTCAAAACATCGTTCGTTAATGAGAACTTCGTAGAGGAAGTCTATATGACACAACCTGAGGGGCTTGCATCTAAGGATGATCATAATAAAGTATATAAGCTTAAACGATTCATTTATGGACTCAAGCAAGCCTCCAGAAGGAATATACGATTTGATGAGACAATCAAAGAATTTGACTTCATCAAAAATGTAGACGAGCCTTGTGTTTACAGGAAAAGTAGTGGGAGTGCTGTTGTATTTCTTGTATTATATGTGGATGATATATTAATCATCGGGAATGATATTCCAATGATGCAAGCCACCAAGCAATTGTTATCTCAGAATTTCTCCCTGAAATATTTGGGAGAAGCAGCATACATCCTCAGCATTAAGATCTATCGTAATAGATCTAAGAGGTTGTTAGGACTTTCTCAATCTACGTACATAGATAAAGTTTTGAAAAGGTTCAAAATGGAAGATTCCAAAAGAGGTAATTTACCTACTTGTCATGGAATCAAATTATCTAAGGAGCAATGTCCACATAATCATTCAAATAGAGAGCGTATGAGTAGGATCCCATATGCTTCAGTAATAGGATCGATCATGTTTGCCTTGCTATGTACAAGACCTGAAGTCTCTTATACTCTTAGCATAACGAGCAGGTATCATGCAAATCTTGGTGAGCAACACTGGGCAGCTGTCAAAACAATCCTCAAGTATCTGAGAAGAACTAAGGATGTGTTTTTGACATACGGAGATTGTTCTGAGATGAAAGTCATTGGTTACTGTGATGTGAGCTTTTAGACTGATAAGGATGACAGCAGATCGCAAATAGGATATCTGTTTACTTTAAATGGTGGTGCTGTAAGTTGGAAAAGCTCAAAGCACTCAACTACAGCGGACTCCACCACTGAAGCCGAGTATATTGCAGCATCTGAGGCAGCTAAAGAAGCAGTCTGGGTAAAGAAGTTCATCACGGAGCTGGAAGTGCTTCCCGCGATAAAGAATGGCGTCATGATGTACTGTGACAACACGGGTGCCATTGCTCAATCAAAGGAACCAAGGTCCCACCAGAAATCCAAGCATGTACTCAGGCAATTTCATCTCATCAGGGAGATTGTTGAGAGAAAAGAAGTTATATAGAGAAAATACCAATAGAAGATAATCTTGCAGATTCTCTAACTAAAAGGGCCGACTCAACAAAAGCATGATAGGCACACACGAGAGTATGGTTTCCAATTCATACTAGTTGGCTATAGTGCAAGTGGGAGATTGTTAGGGATATGCCCTATACCTAACTTGTGGATGGGCTATATATACATGTATTTGTAATATTTTCATTAATTAATAAAATGGAAATCTTTATTATACGTGTCTTACATAACTTATATGAATCATCAACACTGTAATAAAGCCCTTGGAGTAATAATACGATGGCTTCCACATCTTATAAGAATCATTACTCTCCAATATTCCTAGTCATATATTTGTGAATAATCTGGGCGTTCACAAAGCGACAGAGACTAGCATGATGATATGATCCGCCCTTAAGTGGCGTAGCCGATCTCATAGGCTACTAGCGGAGATCCGTCCGCTTGGTGTATCACATGGATGCATGAGTTGCTCTTGTCCATCGAACTGACCGCCAAAAGTCTTCATAAGGAGTGTTTATCCCATGTGACTGTGATAACTTTCATGTATCAATTATATGACTAGTCCTTAGACTTGAGGTCTTTACAATTTTATGTGTGGATCAAATAACTTTGACATTCTCCTTCCCCGGTTTAAAAGATTCGGTCATAAGGGTATGATTGGGTCATTTGTTGAAACACATGAAGTTTGTAAAGATACAACAGAGAATCTCCACTCTCTCGGATAATATTTTCTTATAAGAGTAGTATTTCAGTTCACGGGTTGATATGTGTGATCAGTGCTTGAGACTGTGGCCATAGCGGAAGAATCATGTGAGATTCTTGGGTAAGCACGATTCATGACACTATCAACATCATACATTTGACCATATAGGTAGACACTTTCTGTACCCTAGGTCAATAGGTGGGGATACAGTGAGGCGAGGGACCGTATCATATGTAAATCGCATACAAAATTGGTATATATATCTTTCATTCTCATTTGAGGGCATTGACATGTTGCTAGATGTCAACATTTGTCATTGAAATCGAATGACCATCAGATCGGAGGATAATTTATGTTCAATTAAATTATCACGATTCATTTCATGTCCAACTTGAGGGGAACCCAAAAGGTCACACACAACAAAGTCGAAATCAATGGTTAACAGTGCACAGTACAAATATAACAGCATATATGATTGCTGTAGGAATTGTTCATAAATGGTTCAATGTGTTTAATTATTGAACAGATCATCTATGAGGTTCCATAATGGCTTAGGGATTGTTGAATGACGATGAAGGAACTTTGGGAATTGGAATTTAAAAAAATTACTATTCATGTGAATAGTAAATTTTTTTTTTGTTATTTGTTTTGAATTCCAATTCGGCCCAAACTCTTATTAGGGTTTTATAATCTCATTAAACCACTAAATTAAGATCCAATGGCTAAGATTAAATTAGCTTTTATCCCACATCGGATTCTTAATTAATTTTGTTGTCTTTGGAGCACTATATAAACCCAAAGAATTCTTCATAATTTTTTACACCAAACCTTTCATATCTTGGGTTTATATAAGTGAGCAACTCTAAAGTTTAAGAGTAAGCCACTGATTTTGAGGATCCTTAAGTCTAATTGACTAGAGGAACCTCGAGTTAAAAGTTTTGAGGTATTTGCCTAGGTTAGCACCAAGGGCAAAATACCTGTGCACTCAAGGCGTAGTCTTGCCGTTGAGTTTTGGCTTTGGTGTGTGCATCTTTGGAGGCCACACACTTGGGTGGCTTTTTGGAACGTGGAAGAGCTTGCTGAGTTCAAGAAAAGCTTGTTGATTGGAAGGAGGATTGTAGGAGTCTACGGTTCAAGTAAGTCTTTTTCTTTCTTTATTTTATTTAAAGTTCTTATGATAGTTAGCATTTTTAGGTTTATGTTCTTTGCATGTTTTATGCATTTTATACTTAGAATATATAGTAACATGTCTAGGCTTGTAGAATAATCAAAACAAATGGGTATTGGGCAAAGGGAAAGCGGCATAATAATTTTGATTTTCCTCTGTGCACTCACGGCCGCTTCTCAACTCTTACTATATAAGGCTTCAAGGAAGACATACATGGATGGAAACATACAAATGTACACGGCTAGACTTGTACAGAAAGGGTATCATCAAAGACATAGTGTCGATTACGGCGAAACTTATTACATGTTGCCATGATTAAATCCATTGAGATAATGCTTGTTATTGCTGCATATTTCGTTTATGAAATATGACAGCTGGACGCCAAAACCGCTTTCCTTAACGAAAACCTGTTGGAGGATGTTTATATACAACATCCTGACGGTTTTGTTGTACTAAAACATACAAACAAGGTTTGCAAGATAAATTAATCTATTTATGGATTGAAGCAAGCATTGCATTCTTGGAACTAGTATTTTGATGTAATCATAATGGTATATGATTTAATTCAAAACGAAGATGATTCTTGTGTGTATAAGAAGGTTAGTGGGAGTGCACTAATAATGATTGTCCTATACATTGATGATGTATTGCTTCTAAGCAATAACATTCCCATAATATAATCGGTTAAAGCTTGGCTTTCATTAAAATTCTCCATGGAATACCTGGGAGAAGTAGGCTTTATTCTAGGAATAAAGATCTACTGGGATAGATCTAGAAAGCTGTTGACACTATCTCAGTGTTCGTATGTTTTGATATGAATGTGACCTGATGTCTCATATGCTTTAAGCATATGTAGACGTAATCAGGCCAATCTAGGTGATGGTTACTGGATTGAAGTTAAGAACATCCTTGAGTATCTTGGATGAACCAAGGATGCTTTCTGAGAATATGGGGAAATGAGAACTTGAGGTAACTGGGTTCACCGCTGCAAGTTTCCAAACCTATGAAAACGACTGTAAGTCGCAATAAAGGTACATATTTAGTTTGAATAAGGAACAGTGAGCTGGAAATCTTCCAAGCAAGATATTGTTGCCGATAAACAATAAAAGTGGTATATTGATGCAGCTAAGGCAGCAAAAGAAGCATTTTGGATCTATAAATTCCTAATTGGATTAGGAGTAGTTCTGTTAGCAGCTGAGCTAGGCTACAGCGCAGGCTAAAGAACCGCAGTCTCATCAATGATCCAAGTATGTACTTCAACTATTTCATCTGATTCGTAAGATCATACATCGTGGCGATGTGATGATCGAATAAATCATATCAGATGATAACCTTGCAAATCCGCTGACGAAAGATGTTTCTCAGTAGAAGTTTGAGCAACCCATAGATAGTTCAGGTGTTAGACACTTAAGTGATTGGCTATAGGCCAAGTGGGAGATTGTTGGATAATTATGACCCATAGTTCAGGTGTTAGACACTTGGTAATATGGTCTGCACTTGAGATACAATTCCACGTACCATTGGATTTTATAACACACCAAGATTAATTAAATAGTTTAATACAAATCTTGACCTTTTTAGGATTCTAAAATTTTAAACCTTTTAGTGTCCTAGCATTTTAAGAGTTGATAAAATAATAGGTCAATAATACCATTCAAGCTAAATTAGTTAAATTGAGTAATACTGTTAGTAGAGACTAATGGAAAATTAGTGATATAATTTTTAAGAGTTAAAATTGGTTAGGTCACTAATGTTGAACTAGTGTTAATAACAATTATGATTTAGCCGCCATAATTTTAACCACACTAGTTAAAATAAAATATTAGATATTTTATAAATAGAAACCTTAATTTTAAATTAGTGAGTGAGAGAGGGATATACGACAGTATATCCCGCGATCTCTGTTGTTAGTCCGAAAATGTGAGATTCAAAAGGCGCCTCGAGACGGCTTTGCTTTCGTCCCCCTACGAATGGTGTCCATTTTGGGTCAATATCAGGTTTAGATTTCGAGAGGATAGGGATTCTAGATGTATCTTGTGAACTGACCTGCCTTACGGCAGCACTTCACTCGTTAAGTCCAAAAATCCTGAAATGGCGGGTCACACTCACAAAGGAATAATTAACTGTTAATAAAATTCATTGATCAAATAAAACGGTAGTTGTTTAATATAGGAATAAGAGTTATTCCCGCATATATTAATTGACTGAGTTTGTCTCGATCTATCATACAAGTACTTGACCTACCCTACGGCGGCACTTACTTGTGGAATGATAGATCAAGACAATCTTAGTGGATTAATAGTAATTCTCTTAGGTTTCTAATTCGTTATTCATGGTTCATGCATCATGTTTAATGTTATGCCAAAATTATTTGAAGATTTTAATATGCGATGAATGAATTTTAAATGCATGTTTATTTTATTTTTTTCAGTCATGGTTTCTCCAATTATTTCCATACTCTCAAACGATAAATTAACGGGAGAAAATTATGTTAAGTGGAAAAGTTACATGAACGTTAGGTCTGGGCACTGTCAGATTCGGATCGGATCGGACCAAATCCGAATCCGATTCGATTCGATTAACACGAATAAATTAAATCCGATAAGGTTCGAAACGGTTATCAAACTTGAACCGATCTGATCTGATAACTATCGGATAAGATCGGATTTGTTCGAACCGATTTGATTAGTTATCGGATCGGACAAATTTGATTTGATAAAGGATCCGAATTTGATAAGAGACCCGAATTTGATAATAGATCCGAATTTGATAAGGGATCCGAATTTGATAAGATATTTGAATTTGATAAGGAATTCGAATTTGATAAGGAATTCGAATTTGATAAGATATCCGAATTTGATAAGGAATCTGAATTTGAAATATATCAAAATGTATCGTTGTGATATTATAAATTAATTTATAAATTCATCAAATTAAATACCAAAAGTGATATTTAATGAATGGCGAGAAAATAATTTTAATGTGATTTTTAAGTTTTAACCACTTCCATACAAATGATAAAAGGGTCATATCCGTTTGGCCTCTTTATTCTCTCCCAAGTTTTGGGCAAAACCTGTAAGAATCTAGTTACTAAAAACTGAACTTTGTTTTTGTTTCAATCTCCTCTTTTAAGGAGCTGTAAATTCATTTCAAATCGATGAAAGCTGCCGATCACAGCATCCATCCGCCGATGTACCAAAGCAAATATTAACGAGGTGTATGCTCAACTTTCTATTCCCTGCATACCGTGAATTCTGATAATATATAGATATGAAATGGAAGAGGAACTTATAAAAGATTATACAAGGAACCAACATATAAAATTAACTGTCTGTAGTAGATACGACAAAATAGATGAAAAAAATAGGTACATAATTCCTCTATATTCAAAATGCTAAAGATAATTAAAAACATAAATTTCTAAAACATTACTTTGATACTCTCATAGTCTTATTTACAATGTGAGCTCTATATTACTGAAATTGATTTGAATCACAATTATTAACATATTTGATCCCAAAACTAACCAAAATATGTTACATATGCAAACCTGAATAATCAATATTAATGAGGTTAATTATATACTTATATTAATAAATAAAAGTGAAGCAAAACCATTGTCCATTAACGCCCATTGCTCAATTCCATGCATCCCAAATAAGGCCACGAACGAAGGCAGTGATGAAAACCAACTCCAACTGTGTGAGATTGCCCCCCAACTACTCGGTCAAATGCCCCAAAGAAAGAACTTAGAACCAGAAATCCAGAGAAAGCAATATTTACAGAATCAGAAGGTCCAGAACGAGAACATCAGAATTCAGAACACAATCCAATAAAAAATGGCAATATATACATAAATATAATTAAGTTAGGCAATATATACATAATACATGCAATGTTGCAAACCATCAAAATCCAACATTGAATGGCTTCCTAACTCGAAAATGAAGAGTTGAAGACGAAGAGTGAACTGATTCACTCGAAGACTGCCGGAGAGAAGACTGATTCATGGTGGCTGATGATGGTTACTAGTTTGGTTTATCTGATTCGGTGATGGACGAAGATAAAGAGTGGTTATCGGTGTTGACGAAGATGAAGATGAGACTTAAGTGCTTGTGGTGTTTGACGAAGACGAAGATGAGATGATGATTGATGAATATTGAGACCTAAAAGGATAAATAAGTTAGGTTTCACACCCAAAACGACGTCGTTTTGGGCCTGTTACGTAAAAAAAACGGATCGAATCGGATCAAATTTCATCCGATCTGATCCGAAATCTGATGAATCCAATCGTCACGATTCGATCGGATCTGGTTGTCGGATCCGATCTGATCCGATTCGGTTTAATTGAAATGGATCGGATCGAATCTAGTCTGATCCGATTCGATGCCCACTCCTAATGAACGGTATCTTGGTCTGCGAAGACCTAAAGTTTGTCCTGACGGAGGAGAGTCCTCCAGAGCTGGCTAGAAATGCTGGCCAAGCTATGCGCGATACCTACTAGAAATGGGTCGCATCAAATGAGAAAGCCTGCTGCTACTTGCTAGCAGGGATGTCTGAGGTTCTTGCTGCAAAGCATGAACCTATGGCTTGAGCATTTTAGATGATGGAGTCATTGCAGGGCATGTTTGGGCAGCCTTCGGAGCGTCAACGTCATGAGGCCATGGTCTCAGCGATGACTGCTAGGATGAAGGATGGGACATCAGTCCGAGAGCACATCTTGAGGATGATGACCTATCTCAACACTGCTGAAACCCATGGAGCTCGTAATGATGAGCGTAGCCAGGTGACCATGATTATGGAAACTCTTCCAAAGAGTTTCATGCAGTTTAAAAGCAACTATGTTATGAACAAGTTGACTTTTACTTTGACCAAACTGCTTAATGAGCTCACCCATTACGAGTCCATGCTTTTGGATCCTCGTAAGTCCGGTGATGAGGAAAATATTACCGAGTCTTCTAAATCTACAAAGATGAAGAAGAATAGCACTGGGAAGGCTAAGGCAAAGCCAATGAAGAAGAACAAGAACAAGAACGGCTAAAATGATTCCAAGCCCAAGGGAAAATGTTTCCACTGCAATAAGAATGAGCATTAGAAAAGGAATTTTCCTAAATACCTTGCTGAGCTGAAGGAGAAAATAGAAACAGGTAAATATGATTTACTCGTTATCGAATCTCTATTAGTGGAGGATGATAAATCTGCCTGGATTGTTGACTCTGGAGCCACTAACCATGTTTGTTCTTCTTTGTAGCTACTTGACTCATAGAGGGACCTTGCTGAAGGTGACTACACCATGAGGGTCGGGACAGGGGATACCGTTTCAGCAAGAGCAGTGGGAGTTTCTTGTTTAAATTTTACAAATAACAGTTATTTAAATTTGAACAAGTGTTATTTATTCCTAGTTTTCTCAGGAATTTGATTTCTGTTTCTAAACTTTTGGATGATGGTTATTCAGTTTCTTTTAAAAGCAATTTAGTTATTATTGGTAGAAATGGATTGACCATATGCACATGAAACTCAGAAAATAACTTATATATGTTAAGACCATTAACACATAGGTCACTGCTTAATGCTGAAATGATTAAGATTGACAAACCTAAAACTAAACAGCCCAAGATTTCTCACGATGACACATATCTATGGTATCTTAGACTTGGTCATATCAACCTTGACCGGATAGACAGATTGATAAAGAACGGAGCCTTAAAATAGTTAAGGCTCGAAACTTTACCGGTTTATGAATCCCGTGTAGAAGGAAAATGACCAAGAGATCTTTTACTGGAAAAGGTATAAGAGCTAGTCAACCACTTGAGCTAATACATTCGGACGTTTCCGGACCGATGAATGTAAGAGACCGAGGTGGCTATGAATACTTCGTCACATTCATTGATTATTATTCTAGATATGGGTATTGTAGGCACTGCATTTTTTCATGTAAGTTCCGATGATGAGCCTCGTGCGGAGGCACTACCTATTAAGTCGCGGAAGTCGTGGCAAACGGACGTCGAAAGGGAAAAGTCAAGAGTTGACATCTTATTGGACTTTATTCACTCGCTTAGCCTCGGGTTTGCTCGTTAGACCTCTGTTTTAAAATTTATCCATGACCCAAGCCTTAAGCCTAGACTCCCTCTCCCATATATGCACCACTCACAAACAATTAATTGAATAACCCTACCCACATGCCTCACGTCACTACACAAATTCAACAAAACAATAAATAAACTACCCACACAAATTCAACAAATAACAAAACAAAAACATGAACCTCACGTGAAAACATAAACACAACAAAACAAATCAATTAAATAACCCACACAAACAAATTCAACAAAGAAATAAATAAGACACAAACAAACAAATAAAGACAAATCACAAGCAAACAAATCCATTAAATAAACCTAGCCACCCCACGTAACCCACCAACAAACACAAATCAAATTCAATAAATAAAAAAATCACAAATGTCAAACAAGACAAACTAAGCCACAAAGCCCTCCACGTGAACACACAAGCAATTCAACAAAAATTCAACAAACAAATAAACACATCACAAAAGCAAAACCCTAAAGTCTTTCAGCATTAAATAAATTGCTCCCTAATAAATTATCTAACCCCTCACCAAACAACAAACCATTAATAAATTAACCCTCAACCCTTCAACCATTATAAAAAGAAACACAAAAAAACCCTTGGCAGAGGGAGATGCACACATAAAACACTTCGTAGACCTCCATCTCTCCTAATCACAAACCATAAATAACCACCATAGCCCGATCCTTCCTCCTCTCTCTGCATGAAACCGAAACCCTAAACTACCTAAACACATGAATGTAGCAACAGATTCCTCACGACTCTTCGCAATAACCAAGCCACCCATCAACAAAACACACAGAGACGTGAATAAAAAATTATAACAACTCACCAACACAACCCACTCGGCAGCTTCACTCACACACACGCTACTCACGCTTGGTAGCACATACTCACATTGCCCACTCGTCACACACAAACCCCACTCGAAAAAATCCTTTCACCACATGCACCCTGCTAAAAAATGACAAACCCTAAGCCACGAGCAGCCCACTAACACCCTAAACTGCACATTGAATTCACGCCAAAATAATCACCCCACTTCAAGCCTCATTTAACGCCTGAAAACAGCCACTGACATCAGCCCAACCTCACGCACAAAACAACCACTGGAACCAACTCTATTCACGCCCAAACCGTCCTGGAACGAGCTTGCTATCAACGCCCAAAATAGCAACAAGTCACCCTTCATCCACGTCGCACATCGCTCAGGAAACTCCCCATCAAAGTTAGCGCATTTGTCACACCTAAAGCCTAAAGACCAACCCTTCATCACGTCCCACATCGCCCAGGAAGCAGCCCTCACTCACGCACCCCACTCAGCAGCCTTCACGCAAGCAACTCAACAACATGTCATAACCCCCCTCACATCCTGCCTCAACAACACGTCACAGCCCCCTCACATCCTATATCAACAACACGTCACAGATTTGCCCCATTCATGCACATAGCCTTCAACGACACAGCCCTTGCTTCACGTCTCTAACCTCACAAAAATTGCCTCCAACCTGTACCCAGAAAGCACCAAAAATCACCACCGAATCTGCATCTTGAAAACTGGCCAACCACGCCAAAAATCTGCATCAGAAAACTACACCCAAATTAACGAAAACCTGTCCAGAAAACTGCACCCGCAAAACTGTACCATAAACCCACAGAAACTGTCCAGAAAACCATAGCCCGATAACCGTAAAATTGTCCAGAAAATATGCCCCTTTACCACCGAAAATTATGCCCCATAACAACACCCAAAAAGCAGTGAACCACCAAACCCGAAAAAATAGTGAAAACAGCGAAAACAGCGGACCAGTGAAAACACCAGAGAAAACAACGAACATAAATAGTGAACAAAAACAGACATAATTGTGGGAACGATGAACCAGAGAAAACAGCGGGAACAACAAACTCGAGAAAACAACAGGAACAGTGAAAATAGTGAAAACAGTAGAAATAATGGACCAGTAAAAACAGCAGAAATGATAACCCTTCCGGCACCGTGAAACGCACTCCCGAGAAGCGACTTAAAAGGTAAGACCTGAGGGCACTCTTTATTATATTTTATTTTATTGTCTCGGACACGGCGTACTCGGTTGACGTGGAATACGTTCAACCGGGTATGCGAGGTCCTACATTGAGAACGGCCAAATTTCTTGGTCACATATTTACTATGCATGTGTTAATTTAAGATATTCATGAGCTGTATGTTTACCACTTTCCCGACTTATTTTTAAAGTATGCAAACTTAGATTTAGGTCGTATAGGAATTTAGACGTAGATTACTTTTGCAAATGTATGTTGCGTAGAGTTGGTTAAAATTGCACAAATCCGTTCATTACAAGTGGCATAAGTAAGGGACCATTCCGAACCCAACGGTTTGAGGTATTCCCTTGCGAGGGTGAGTGCGGCCTTAAACCATTTTCCCGATTCACACCGGGTGGCGACTCCATTATTCTCCAGTTTAGTCCCCCGTGGGCTACTTCATACTCCCGATCGGGCCGCGAGCCTGGAACAGCGTCGCTGATTTCTGTGTCCTTCAGTCTGGCGACTTAACTGGGGATAGAGAATCGGCCCCGAAATAATGTCTTATAGTGATTGCGATTTGTGCTTTAGTTAACTGTGTCTACCGTGGGTTGAAATGGGTTTATTCAAAGGCACTTTTAATGCTAGGTAATGGTTTGGTGTCTTCCTTCATTCACTACCTTTCTATAAGGACAAGCTGTGAAGGCACCTAGATAATCATTTTCCCGTAGCTCACTGTGATGGACTAATTTGGAAAGACTTGTTGTTTATTCCTGTCACCAAGGCGATAGGAGCCTAAGAGGCTTGGGTATTTAAGAGAGTTCGCTCCACCCTCCCTCTGGGGAATCTACAATAGGAAATCCATTTGACAGTCAGTCATACACCATAACTCGTTTGCAAGTACCTTAAGGTATAAAAAAGGTGCGCTCACTTGGTCGCTTGAACCCTTGAGTGGGGAGTCCTAGTTGTGGGCAATCCTTCGTCAGCGAAAGCCTTTGTCTATACTCCTATAAACCCGCATATGAACCACAGTCATATATCCCATGGAAATTGACCCTTTATGCTTTTGATAACCATATACATATTATATCTCATGCATCGCACGCATTTCATGCATCTCACGCATACACACATCATGTTAACCCCGTGTCTTAAAAGCCATCATAGATATCCGTTGGGTTAGAAAAAAAAGATTCGTCAAGAAGAGTTTAGCAAACATAGATATCGAGAAAAGGAAGCCGAGAAACAGAAAATTTTACGGCAATGATAGAAAGACCATGGTGGGCCCGAAAAAAAACAAGAGAAAAAAACAAGAAAAAAAAAAAGAAAAAAAAACTGTTTGTTTTTAGTCCTTGATAGTTAGACATAAGTCCAATGATGAAATCGTTTGCTTTTGGGTGAAATCTTAGAAACGAAAAACACTTGATGTGATTTTATCTGATACTTTGAGTGATTGATCTATGTTAGACTCGTAAGCACTTCGCTATAGGTTCTTAGCGGTGAAAATCTGAGTAGTTGGCAAGATGACTAGTTGAAGAAATTGTAGGTCGGTGAATGACCGTTTGCTTAGATGTCTATCTTGATTTGCTTATGTTATGATGTGTGAAATGGTTGAGAATAAAAGAAAAGTCTCTAAAGAAAAGAATTAAACCACCTATAACCGATAAGCGTGAAGCTACCCATGGGCGAGTATTAGGACCACCATAAGGAGAAATGCTACCTTAAAGGGTAGGTGTGTTGAAAAAAAAGAGAAAAAAAAGGTTCAAAATTAAAAGAAAGAAAAAAAAAAGAAAAGACAAAAGATAAAGAAAACCATACCATATTGAGCACAAAAAAGCAACTGCAGGCATAATTGAGACATCTAGGTTGTTTTGACCCATCGATCCCATTTTTTTGACGAAACCATTGAGTGGGCTTACCCGAGGATGAATATGCGAATGAACCTTTGCACACACACTTTGAATCTGGATTAGATCATTTATTCAAAGACTTGGATTTGAGTTGCATTGAATGTTTTGAAGGTTCTCTGGTTTCAATACTGGGCATTCTTTGAGGGCAATAATATGTGTAACTATTGGGACTATTTCGTAGCATGTGAAATAATATGATGATATAGAATGCCATATCATATGGTCCACTTTGACCTAGTGCAAGTAGCAAAGGGCAGAAAGCTAAGCCAAGACTGGGGGCGACCAGTCTACCACCCCGCGAATAAGGGATATAACGAGATCTTGCGTCATGAGACCAAAGAGAACTGAACAATCACCAGAGAAGAACCAACAGAAGGAAATTATAAGCAGGCCCATGAGGCGACCAGAGACATTTGTAGGCGAATGGCACCAAGGAGCACAAGGAAGGCCTAACCCATCGGAATAGGAAATACATCCATGCATACATGCATACCCGTCACATACACGCATTTTTTGTTTTTTGTTCCCAGGTTTTGAAGAAAATGAAAAATCGGCAAATACAATCAGCATCATGAATAAAGCCCAGGGAACAAAGCCCACAGTCAACACAAGTTTGGGAACAAAGCCCACTCTCTACACAGTTCGGGAAAAAGGCCCAGGGAACAAAGCCCACTCTCAACACAGTTCGGGAACAAAGCCCATTCTCTGCACAGTTCGGGAATAAAGCCCATGAAACAAAGCCCACTTTCTACACAGTTAGGGAATAAAGCCCAGGGAACAAAGCCCACAGTCAACACAGTTTGGGAACAAAGCCCACTCTCAGCACATATCGAGAACAAAGCCCAGGGAACAGAGCCCACAATCAACGGTTTGGGAATAAAGCCCACATTCAGTACAGTTCGGGAACAAAGCCCACATTCAATACAGCTCGGGAACAAAGCCCATAGTCAACACAGTTTGGGAACAAAGCCCACTCTCAGCACATATCGGGAACAAAGCCTAGGGAACAGAGCCCACAATCAACGGTTTGGGAATAAAGCCCACATTCAGTACAGTTCGAGAACAAATCTCACATTCAGTACAGCTCGGGAACAAAGCCCACAGTCAACACAGTTCGGGAATAAAGCCCACATTCAATACAGCTCGGGAACAAAGCCCACAGTCAAAACAGTTCGGGAATAAAGCCCAGGGAACAAAGTCCACTCTCTAAATAGTTCGGGAACAAAGCCCAGGGAATAAAGCCCACATTTAGCACAGTTCGGGAACAAAGCCCACCATCAGTTCAGTTCGGGAATGAAGCCCAAACTTAGCACGGATCGGGAACAAATCCCACAATCAGCTCGGGAATGAAGCCCACAGTCAACACAGTTCTGGAACAAAGCACAGGGAATAAAGCCTAGGGAATAAAGCCTACTCTCTACAATCAGTTCGGGAATAAAGCCCACTCTTAACACAACTCGGGAACAAAGCCCACTCTCCACAAAGTTCGGGAATAAAGACCACATTCAACACAGTTCGGGAACAAGACCTGCAATTCAATTTGGGAACAAGACCCACGGGAACAAGACCCTCAACTTAAATCGGGAACAAGACCCACAATTCAGGGAACAATACCCTCAACTCAAATCGGGAACAAGACCTACGGGAACAAGACCCACAATTCAGGGAACAAGACCCTCAACTCAAATCGGGAACAAGACCCACAATTCAGGGAACAAGACCTGCAACTCAATTTGGGAACAATACCCACAATCAGGAACAAGACCTGCAACTCAATTTGGGAACAAGACCCACAATCGGGAACAAGACCTGCAACTCAATTTGGGGATAAGACCCTCAGCTCACTTCGGGAACAAAACCCACTCGGTGGGTCGGGAACAAAACCCAGGGGTCACAGCACCTCGCCATCAATCTCAACTCAATTCAGGGAAAAAGACCCTCATCTCAATTCGGGAACAAGACCCTCACCACAATCAGGAACAAGACCCTTATCACCTCACAGTAACGGTTCGGAAATGGACCACCACACATCATCAGCACGCCGAAAATGGAACTCCGAGAATGGAACACAGTTCGGGAATAATCTCAGTTTTGGAATAAATCCGGGAATGAATCTCAGTTTTGGAAAGAATCTGGGAATGAATCTCAGTTTTGGAATGAATCCGGGAATGAGTCCTAGGGTCGAGACCCACTTCACCAACAGTTACGGGAATGAATCCTAGGGTCGAGGCCTACATCAGAATAAATCCGGGAATGAGTCCTAGGGTCGAGGCCCACTTCACCAACAGTTACGGGAATGAATCATAGGGTCGAGGCCCACTTCACCAGTAGTTTTGGAATGAATCCCAAGGTCGAGGCCCACTTTATCAACTCGGTTCGAAAATTGACCACCTCTCATACAGCACAGTTCGGGGATGAACCATTGCATCACAGCATCAGTTTTGCCAGGTATGGCACTCAGTCTATGGAGATACAGCTTCAATTTTGCCAGGTACGGCACTCCGGGTATGGAGATAATTCACCGACGCCTCGGGTATGGGGTTTAGCATGCCAGGTACGGCACTCCGGGTATGGAGATATTTTAACGACGCCTCGGGTATGGGGTTTAGCACGCCGGGTATGGCGCAACCAAAATCAACTCAAAGCAACAGGAAAGTCAGGTGACAGCTGGCGAGCTAGGTAAATAAAAATGCATTGCACGAACTTTGATGAGACTGTCAGTGTCACACACTGCACAGGTCCCATCAAAGTGGGAGCGACTGTAGGCACTGCATTTTTGCATGTAAGTCTCGATGATGAGCCTCGTGCGGAGGCACTACTTTTTAAGTTATAGAAGTCGCGAGAAATGGACTTTCGAAGGGAAAAGTCAAGAGTTGACATCTTATTGGACTTTATTCGCTCGCTTAGCCTCGGGTTTGCTCGTTAGACCTCAGTTTTAAAATTTATCCCCGGACCAAGCCTCAAGCCTAGACTCCCTCTCCCAAGCACACACCACTCACAACAAATTAATTGAATAACCCTACCAACATGCCTCACGTCACTACACAAATTCAACAAAATAATAAATAAACTACCCACACAAATTCAACAAATAACAAAACACAAACATGAACCCCACGTGAAAACTTAAACATAACAAAACAAATCAATTAAATAACCCACACAAACAAATTCAACAAAGAAATAAATAAGACACAAACAAACAAATAAACAAATAAAGACAAATCACAAGCAAACAAATCCATTAAATAAACCTAGCCACCCCACGTAACCCACCAACAAACACAAATCAAATTCAATAAATAAACAAATCACAAATGTCAATCAAGACAAACTAAGCCATAAAGCCCTCCACGTGAACACACAAGCAATTCAACAAAAATTCAACAAACAAATAAACACATCACAAAAGCAAAACCCTAAAGTCTCTTAGCATTAAATAAATTGCCCCCCCTAATAAATTATCTAACCCCTCACCAAACAACAAACCATTAATAAATTAACCCTCAACCCTTCAACCATTATAAAAAGAAACATAATAAAACCCTTGGCAGAGGGAGATGCACACGTAAAACACTTCATAGACCTCCATCTCTCCTCATCACAAACCCTAAAAAACCACCACAGCCCGATCCTTCCTCCTCTCTCTACATGAAACTGAAACCCTAAACTACCTAAACACATGCATGCCGCAACAGATTCATCACGACTCTTCGCAATAACCAAGCCACCCATCAATAAAAGACACAGACACGTTAATAAAAAATAATAACAACTCACCAACACAACCCACTTGGCAGCTTCACTCACACACACGCTACTCACGCTTGGTAGCACACACTCACGCTGCCCACTAGTCACGCACAAACCCCACTCGAAAAAATCCTCTCACCACATGCACACTGCTAAAAAATGACAAACCCTAAGCCATGAGCAGCCCACTAACACCCTAAACTGCACCTTGAATTCACGCCAAAATAATCACCCACATTCAAGCCTCACTTCACGCCTGAAAACAGCCACTGACATCAGCCCAACCTCACGTACAAAACAACCACTGGAACCAGCTCTATTCAAGCCCAAACTGTCCTGGAATGATCCATGCCCAAATTAGAAACAAATCACCATTCATCCACGTCCCACATCGCCCAGGAAACTCCCCCTCAAAGTCAGCACCTTTGTCATACCTAAAGCCTGAAGACCAACCTTTCATCACATCCCACATCGCCCAGGAAGCAGCCCTCACTCACGCACCCCACTCAGCAGCCTTCACGCAAGCAACTCAACAACACGTCATAACCCCCATCACATCCTGCCTCAACAACACGTCACAGCCCCCCTCACATCCTATATCAACAACACGTCACAGATCTGCCCCATTCATGCACATAGCCTTCAACGACACAGCCCTTGCTTCACGTCCCTTGCCTCACAAAAATTGCCTCCAAATCCATGTCCAAACTGTACCCAGTAAGCACCAAAAATCACCACCGAATCTCGCCAAAAATCTGCCTCTGAAAACTACATCCAAATTATCGAAAAACTGTCCAGAAAACTACACCATAAACCCGCAGAAACTGTCCAGAAAATCGTAGCCCCATTACCGTAAAACAGTCAAGAAAATCTGCCCATTTACCACCGAAAATTCTGCCTCATAACACCACCCAAAAAACAGTGAAACGGTGAACCCGACAAAATAGCAAAAATAGCGGAAATAGCGGACAAGTGAAAATACCAGAGAAAATAATGAACAGAAACAGTGAACGAAAACAAACAAAACAGTGGGAACATGGAACCCGAGAAAATAGCGGGAACATCAAACTTGAGAAAACAGCGGGAACAGTGAAAATAGTGAAAACAATAGAAACAGTGGACCAGTAAAAACAGCAAAAATAATAACCCTTCCGGCACCGTGAAACGCACTCCCGAGAAGCGACTTAAAAGGTAAGACCTGAGGGCACTCTTTATTATATTTTATTTTGTTGTCTCGGATACGGCGTACTCGGTCGACGTGGAATACGTTCAACCAGGTATGCGAGGTCATACATTGAGAACGGCCAAATTTCTTGGTCACATATTTACTCTACATGTGTTAATTTAAGATATTCATGAGCTGTATGTTTACCGCTTTCCCGACTTATTTTTAAAGCATGCAAACTTAGATTTAGGTCGTATAGGAATTTAAATGTAGATTACTTTTGCAAATGTATGTTGCGTAGACTTGGTTAAAATTGCAAAAATTTGTTCATTACAAGTGGCATAAGTAAGGGACCATTCTGAACCCAACGATCTGAGGTCTTCCCTTGCGAGGGGTGAGTGCGGCCTTAAACCATTTTCTCGATTCACACCAGGTGGCGACTCCATTATTCTCCGATTTAGTCCCCCACGGGGTACTCTGTACTCCCGACCGGGCCGCGAGCTTGGAACAGCGTCGCCGATTTCTGTGTCCTACAGGTATTTTTACTTAATGCATCACAAATCAGATACTTTTGAAAAGTTCAAAGAGTATCGTGTTAAGGTTGAGAACCAGTTAGGTAAAACAATCAAGACTTTACGATCAGATCGTGGAGGAGAATACCTTTACAGAGATTTCGAGGAATTCTTAGTTGAGCATGGGATAATATCCCAGCTCACAGCACCTGGACACCACAGCAAAATGGTGTTGCAGGGAGCAGAAATCGGACCCTACTAGACATGATGAAATCTATGTTTAGTTATAGCTCACTACCTAGTTCGTTCTTGGGATATGCACTGCAAACAGCAATGCATATCCTTAATGTAGTTCCATTTAAGTCTATTCCTCCTAAGACTCCCTTAGAGTTGGAATGGTCGTAAAACTAGTTTATGACATTTCCGTATATAGGGGTGTCCAGCACATGTGCTGAAGAACAAGACTACAAAGTTGGAGCCACGTTCTCAGGTGTGCCTATTTGTAGGCTATCCTAAGGAGACTAGGGGTGGATTCTTCTATAGTCCTGATGATAACAAAGTATTTGTATCGACAAATGCTACGTTTGTAGAGGATGACTATATGAGAGAGTTTAAGCCTCGAAGTAAGGTGTTACTCGAGGAGTTACTTGTTGGTTTGACCAACACACCATCGTTAACAACAGTTGACAAATACATAGCACATTCGATATCTGAGAGTCAGATGCAAGTTTGTCAGAATGATCTACCACCTAGACGCAGTGGAAGGGTTGTACAACAACCTGATCGCTACCTTGGGTTTGGAGAGGCATAGGTTGTCACGTCCAGCGATGGTATAAATAATCCATTGACCTATCGTAGTGCAATGAATGATTCTGACAAAGAGGAATGGCTCAAAGCCATGAACCTAGAGATGGAGTCCATGTACTCCTACTCAGTCTGGGAACTTGTAGACCAACCTGATGGTTTGAAACCCATAGGTTGCAAGTGGATCTACAAGAGGAAGAGGGGAGTAGATTGGAAGGTACAAAACTTCAAGGCTAGGCTAGTGTGGCCAAAGGTTATACCTAGAAAGAGGGAGTTGATTATAAGGAAACTTTCTCGCTAGTAGCTATGCTCAAATCCATCCGCACTCTTCTATCCATTGCCGCATATTATAACTATGAAATATGGAAAATGGATGTCAAGACTGCATTCTTGAATGGCAATTTTGATGAAAGTATCTATATGGTACAACCAGAAGGGTTCACAGCCCAAGGTCAAAAGTAAAAGGTTTGCAGGCAGTAATGGTCCATTTATGGACTTAAGTAAACATCTCGATCTTGGAATATAAGATTTGATACCACGATCAAGTCTTATGATTTTGAGTAGAATGTTGATGAGCCTTGTGTATACAAGAGTGTCATTGACGGGAATGTAGTTTTTCTTGTTTTATACATCGATGATATTTTACTCATTGGGAATTATGTAAGGATATTATCGGACGTGAAAACCTGGCTAGCTAACCAATTCCAAATGAAATATTTGGGAGATGCCAGTTATGTTCTTGGGATTCAGATACTTCGGGATCGCAAGAAACGACTGTTAGCTATGTCTCAGACATCCTATATCGACAAGATCATTGTGCGATTTGGGATGCAGAATTCCAAGAAATGCAATCTGCCTTATCGGCATGTAATTCATTTGTCAAAGGAACAGTTTCATGAGATACCTCAAGATGTTGAGGAAATGAGACATATCTCATACGCCTCAGCATTTGGTAGTCTCATGTATGCAATGTTATGCACGAGACCGGACATCTATTTTGCAGTGGGAGTAGTCAGTAGGTTTCAGTCAAACCCAAGATTGGATCACTGGGTGGCTATGAAACACATTCTCAAGTATCTTAAGAGAACGAGAGATTATATGCTTGTGTATTTCGGTGAGGATATGATCCTAAGGGGATATACATACTCTAATTTTCAGACTAATGCCGATTCTAGGAAATCAACATCTGGATAAGTGTTTACCCTAGGTGGTGGGCTATAATATGGCGGAGTATAAAGCAATCTTGCATTGCTGACTCCACCATGGAGGCTGAATATGTAGCAGCTTGTGAAGCAGCTAAGGAAGCATTCTAGCTCCGTAAATTCTTGGGAGATCTGGATGTTGTTCCAGATATGGATAAACCACTCACACTTTATTGCGATAATAGTGGTGCAGTGGCAAACTCCAAAGAACCAAGAAGCCACAAGAGGGGAAAATATATAGAGAGGAAATATCATCTCATCAGGGAGATAATGCATAGAGGAGATGTTATCGTCACAAAGATTGCATCCGTAGAGAACTTGGCTGATTCGTTTACAAAGACCTTGTCGGCTAAAGTGTTTGAAGGTCACCTTGATGGTCTAAGATTACGTGACATGTCCCATTTGCTCTAGTGCAAGTGGGTGATTGTTGGGATGTATGCCCTAGAGCTACATTTGATTTAAACGATTTTATTGTTTAATTTTCGCATATTATAAATTATCTTGAATACCCTAGATTACTTATGTGCCTTCAAACTTAGTGTATGAGTGTCATACATATGAGGATTTAAGTCTGAAGTTAGTAATCTTAAATAGTCCATAGAAAGCAAACAAAGCGGGTACTTTATTTGTGGTTTATCTATAGCCGCAATCCATTCTATATTTGTATGGCGACCTTGATCCAGGATCGTCCATGTAGAGACATGAGAATGGAGGCACCTTGTATAAAGTGATCATATAGGACTGGACCCAGATGGAAATGACATTCTTTTAATATCCGTTAAGCAAAGAAAGTCATTTCGATCTACTAGATGGTCATATATGGATTGATCTTAATCCTGAGTGTACTACGAACTCCTGTATGGCAGGCTATGTCCTTTGATTTACAAATGTGAGGTTCGTGTAGAAGTCTCGACCAAAAGCTACGTACTTTGGGGGCATGATATGTTGTGTAGCTGGGAACATTTTACATAGACATGAAGTTCACTCGTTCTTACGAGAAGTAGATGAGTATCTTTCTTAAGGGTTGATTCAGTGCTTGAACGATTTAAGCGCTCAAATCTTTCAATTACGAATAGAAAGATTAAAATTCATAATGGTTATGAATAAATAGTTCATTAGAGAATCAATGGTACTTAAGGTAAAAATAATTAGAGGGGTATAAAGGATATTATGACCCGGCTCTAATTACGAGATACTCATGAATGGTCAATTCATATGTAGTGACTATATCGATGGACACCGACTTCATTCGGCTTAATATATCATCTGCAACAACGAGAGTGCAACTTCGGGTTTTTAGTGGAATAACCCGGAGTTAATAATTCAGAATATTCAATTAAGAGCTTAATTAATATTTTGAGATTATTGGAGCTCGAAACCGTAGGTCCATTCGGTCCCCGTGTTAGCTCGATTTACTATAGTGGATTTAATATAATTGGATAGTCCAATTATATCCTCACAAAGGTATAAATATTATTAATATGATTAATAATATTATTTTTCATACTTGGAACTATATATTAAAAGTTAATATATGATTTATATAATAAATGATTATATGATAATTATTTATTATTAATAATTAAATTATATATGATATAAGTTAAATGAAGGCTAAAGTTGTAATTTCCAATTGCAGGGTTTTGGAAACCCTTGATTTAATTTTGGAATTTTACAAATCTATAATGGCATTAATCTTTTTGATTTTGTAACATCTTTGGCTCTATGGAAAGTTAATACAATTTTTACAAAATGAAAAAAAAAAAATTCCTTGGTTGATTCTTTGCTAAAGGTGGAGGGGAATGTTTGTTTGTTTTGGTAAACAAATTAACCTAAGTATAAAAGAAAAATTATTTTTCTTTTTGTAAGATAACTCTCATTCTAACCCTAGCCACCTTTTTTCTTCTTCCAAATCCTCTCAATTGTTGAGAAAGAAAAACAAGAACAAAAATAAAAATAAAAATCAAAACAAAAGTTATTTGTGTGACTTAATCCCTAAATCGTTAGAGATTATTTTATTAGTCTTGCCCACACAATTATTCGTTGGCAATGAGACATAGCACGGAAGACTTTGTGGTTTCGAACTTTATTTCATCTTCATCTTATTTCCTTGTTCATGGCAGTGAGGCAAAATATTGCTCACTGCCGCCCCTTTGCTTGGTGAAACGGAACCCAATTTAGTTTCGTTTTAATCCAGAATTTTTGGGGAATATTTTGTGATGTTTTGTGGCTGTATTGGAGTTATTTTCAAGTGAAAAATAAGAACCAAAACACAGCTACTGTCCACGCATTTCAGGGGTTGTTTCTGCAGTGCATTGGGCGCGAACTTTATAACCTTAGATATCCGCTGATGAAAGCGATATCTCAGCATAAGCATGAGCGACCCGTACATAGTTCAGGGTTTGGAAACTTGAGTGATTGGCTATAGGCCAAGTGGGAGATTGTTGGACAATTATGACCCATAGCGTCACTATTTGTAAAAGACATGGTGTTCTTTGTATAAATTAACTATGTGACAAAGGAAATTGCTCTTTTATCATTTGTAATAAGATTACTTGGATACATAAATGATAAAAGTCTCTATGACTAGTACCGGATTAATAAGATATGAGACAATAATAATCCATGAAAGATTTAATCATTAAATATCCATAGTCGTAGTATTATCGAGACTGGACATCGATAATGCGGAATAGGCTAGTATTACACTTGTGTACGTTATGGAAGCTTAACGACATAGTTCTCATATATTTAAGTATTGGATACTTATGCAAGTGTGATAAGAGGTTCTGTTAGCCGTTGGATCGGGAATAGCTTCGCTCTGGATAGACCCCTCGGAATCCCATTGGTAGTCTGACTATGTGTCTATGGGAATCCGAATCAGGGTATGTGTATGTGGTCTTAACCTGAGACTTGCATCGCTAATACTTGTGACAATCATTATACTTTGGTTTTGGACGTCTGAAACTTTAACAGGTTCTGTGTACACCTCTTCTGGGTATACTGAGAATCGTAGTGTATTGGGTGTGATGTCAAGATGGAAGTATCACTTCAGTCATATGGAGATGATGATCACACAGGGATACAGAACTAGTACTCTTAAATGCTATAGTTATCGGGATAATATGACTAGGTCATAATTATCTGATTACAGAGACTAGTTGCTAGTGATCCGATATATGCTTCGTATAGGGCAGACACAATTCCATTGGACAATTATGACCCATAGCGTCACTATTTGTACAGATCATGGTGTTGTTGTACAAATTAACTATGTGACAAAGGAGATTGCTCTCTTATCATTTGTGATTAGATCACCTTAGATGTATAAATGATGAGAGGTCCCTATGATTTGTTCCTGGACGGAGAATGATATGAGACTGTATCAGTCCACGTAGGATAAATCATTAAATATCCCTAGTCAGAGTATTATCGAGATTGGACATCGATAGATACGTAAAAGACTAGTATTGCACGTGTGCGCGTTATGAGGGCACAACAACATAGTTCTCATATATTTGGGTATTGGATACTCATGCAAGTGTAATAGGAGGTTGTGTTTCACCGATGGTACGGGAAACAGCTTCGCTCTGGATAGACCCCCTCAGAATCCCATTGGTAGTATGACTGTGTGTCTATGGGAGTCCGAAATCAGGGTAGGTGTATTTGGTCTTAACCTGAGACTTGCACCGCTAATACTTGCGACAATCAATATACTTTGGTTGAGGTCGTCCAGGGCTTTAACCGGTTCTGTGTACGCCAATACTGGGTATGTTGAGAATCGTAGAGTATTGGGTGTGATGTCAAGACGGAAGTATCACTCCAGTCATAGTGGAGATGATGTCACGTAGGATACGGTATTAGTGCTCTTAAGTGCTGCGCGGCCATTGGGATATTATGACTAGGTCATGTATATCCGATTATAGAGACTAGTTACCAGACATCCGACATGTGCTTCGTACGGGGCAGACACAACTCCAGCCCCAGGCCTAGCACGTGACCATCCGATACTAGATCGATATGCACTATACGATGTATACTACGCCTGATACAGATCTTTCATTCCTGTAAGGATATTTCCGGAGAATTGGGTAGGCATGGTGCTTTGCTAGAAGCCAACCTTGTCTTGTGAATCGGTAAAACGTAGTACTTGGTACTTACGTGTTCGGATAGTTCGACGACTGTATTTACTGCCAACATATCCGGGGATCTCATGGGTCGCTTCCCAATGATTCACCGATGATGTATGACTCGCACTTTAATTAATCTGGGATTATTTTGATGAGAGGGAAAATTGATCTGGGATTAATTACGGAGATATTTTATCTGGGATGAAATATCGTCTAAAGAGAGAGAACGTGATTAATTTGGAATTAATCGGTAAAATAAATTTAATAGTTAAATTTGATTTTTCTATTTAATTTATTCGAATGGGCTAAAATTAATATATCGGATATATTAATATGAATTGGATTTCATTACGAAATTAAAGTCGGACTTTAATACGAACGAACGAATTAATTTAGAATTAATTCGTAAACGACGTTCGTAATATATTTGCGAGGCATCGATATTTAATTAAATTAGATTTAATTATCTAACGACGGAAGTTCGTTTAATCGGATTAAACGAAACCGAGCCGCGGAAAATGTTCGTAGAGATATTTGAATTTTGAATTCAAATATGTGGGGCCCATGTGTGGTAGGTGTACCTACCACCCAACTACCTTGTTTTGCTTTTACAAACCATTTACCCACACCTACCAAGTTTAGGGTAAAAGTGAAATGGTTTTACCTAAAATATAAAAGCAAAATATTTCTCTACACTTTAGAAACTATCATTATTAATTAGATGAATTTTGGAAACCCTAGTGAACTCTCTCTCTCTCCCATCTCCTTTCTATCTCACGCCCAAATGAAGGGCTGCTCACTGCCTGAAAATGGCGTGAATGAGGGAGGATGTTTGAAGGTTTTGTGACCAAATCCAAGTGCTAGCACACTCCTTAGAGGCATACGAAGGTGTTAGGGAAACCCACCCACGAGCCGGGAATCGTTTGACGCAAGTTCGAGGCTCAAATTCATGAAGCAAAACTGAAAACAGTGGGCAGAAAATCTGCACTGCATTGGCAGAATTTGGAGGGCTAAAATCAAGTTTTGTTCTTCATCAAATCGTCTCAACCGATCGATGTGAGTATTCCGCTACCTCCTTTGATGTATTCATTCACATATATATTCATGCTTGTTATGATCTTGGGACCTAAATATAAACCAACAATGGCATCAAGAGCCTAGGTTCAAGCATGAAATTTTTAGGGCTTAAAGGGTATTTTGTATTTGAGCATGATTTGAATAAATTGGATGTTTGAGTATGCTTAATACATGTTGAATTGAAGATTGATTGGATCAATTTCAAGAAAATGGTTTGGAACAATTTTTCCCCAAAAGAGTTACCTTGGCCGAATATTAGGGTTTTTGGAAATCTTTGAATTTTTTCATTTTGATTCATTGGATGAGTTGTAATGATGTTGGATGATGTTAATTTAAGATTGAATTGGATTGAATTTTGAATTGAACAAAATCCATAAATTCCTTACTTGGCCGAATTGATATGCCCTATAAAGTCTTGGATTTTGATTTTTTGGACATTTCATGTGTATGAAATCATTCGGGAAGTTGATTTAATGTCGATTGTGGATTAATTGGATTGAAACCGAATTGGACATGAAATAACTCCCATGGCCGAGACATATAGCATGGTTAAAGGGTTTGATTTTTCATCAAAGTATGTTGGACATGTGATGATGATAAAAGCATGATTAATTGGACAAAATGATGTTTTGGAAATATTGATTTGGTTAATTAATCATGTAATACACTTTGGTAATTAAATTGGAAATTTGGAATTTGGTAATTTAATTATTTGGGCCTTAAAATTGGATTTGGGCTTTTAAAGTTGTAAATGGGCTTATTGGGCTTTGTTGTACAAAGTTGGGTTTAGGTAAATTGGATTGGATCCAATTGGGCCCAAAACCGCTTCCATAAAGCCCAAATGCGACTTAATGAACCTTTAAAGTTTAATTGGGCCTAATGGGCCGAAATTGATTTCTGGGCTTATGGGGTTACTCCTTGATTGACTTTGGTTGCCGAAGCCCATGCCTTAAGGAAATTAATTTAAAGCCCATTGGACTTGAATTAAATTGACGTTGGACGTTAATCGGGCTTTGAGACCCGTAACGATTAAATTTGGAATTTAAATCGTAAAAGGTTTATTAATAAAGTGTAATATTTAATTTGGAATAAAATAGTGAATTAGTATTAAATACATATTAAATTAGATTTAATGTTGTAGTTTAATTTAATTCGAGAATTCGTACTTTGAGTACTTATTCGCAAAAACGAGTTTGACTCGCGCAAAATCAAATCGTTGTTTGAACATTGGATGATCACTAATTATAGATTAATTAATGTGATTAGATGATTGATAACATGCTTGTGTGAATACATGGTTGTGAGAATGAATAATGTATATCGGATGGATATTAGTCGGGTGGGGGCAATTTTGGAAATTGTTATAATAAATTGATTTATTAAATTGGACCTGCTTGTCCAGCCTTATCACCTCTATTCTCTTTGTATTCTCTTCTCACCTATTCCCCTCAATGTAAATGAGGTTTCTTTAGTAGTGTAGTGTAACGGGTAAAAATAATACAAGTGCTAGTTTGAGAGAGAAAGGGAGATATTTGATCTAGGATCAATGTGTTAAGTATCCATCCGCATATCATTATTATTTATTTTCATATGCGCTTTATTATGTGTTTAGAATGCATGTTTAAGGGTGTATGATGATGAGACCTTAACAAAGATAATAATTTGGTAGCCAATTTGCACGCGAAAAACCCTCATCAAATATCATGCGTTTTTCCTTCCATTGAGTGATTCTTACTCAAGATCCGAGACTGGCATTGGGTTTTAGGCCAAAGTCAAGCCCTTTTTCCGTCGAAGATGTGTTTGAATCACGAGAGTTTTGTTCTATATTGGTGTCTTGTCCAAGTTGTGGTTTGTTGGCCAAAGTCAAGACCACTTCTTGTCCATCGACATTGATTACGAAGCTTTCCATGGTCAATGGGTCGCGCTTGACTGGGATCATTAGGTTTGTTGTGCCAAAGCCAAGGCTTAGTTGATTCAGAGGAAAAAGGTTAGGTAATACATTGGATGTATTGGCATATATGAGATATATGTTTCGGACTTGGATGTCTCCCTACCGGATCTAGGAATTGGATGAGATCCAATTGATCTTAGAGATCTACCTAGTTAATTATCATACAATTTGTTGGCCAAAGTCAAGATTGTGTGATATTTAACGGGATCCTAGCCCACTAGGAAACACGGTTTCCCGAGTACTCGACAGAGGGTTAGAGGCTCGCCGAAAAATAGTGGGAGGCAAGAATTGAATTTGCAATATTCGTTTAATTACTTGCCATACGCACTCATTCAAATTATTCGTCATATAAATTAAATGTTAGTTGGACTAATATTTAAATTGTTGTTTTAATAAGCAGTTGGACTGTATTATAAGTTGATTATATAATTGGATTATAGTAATCAATATATTTGAATTAATTAATTTACAGTTGATTTTATAATTGGATTATAGTAATCAATGTAATTGAGGTTAATTGATTTAAGTTATATTTGATTGTATAGTTGGACTATAATAATCAATATAATACATAGTACCACAAATCGTTGATTAAATAGTTGGACTATTATAATCAAGATTAAAATGAAAGATTAACGTTTAAAACATAATCCTGGGAAAATGTGTTTAAATGGTTTAATTTTCAAATCGGGAATATTTTCAGGATGGTCCTGGAAATAAATAATAAGTTACTTTATTTGATAAAATAACCTATTATGCCTAAGCCAAGAATTAAGCAAATAGTAGAGCATAATCTTTGGAAGATTTATGTGATGATAACTTAAGTGCTTAATTCGTTATACTTGTCATAAATCTATGTTTAGATTTAAGAAGTATTAAAATTGCAATAAATAACTCTTGGAGGGTTAAAGACTATTCTAGAGGAGATAAAGTGAAACTTTGCAATTAGGTAAATGGCGCAAGGCGCACCATACTTCAATATTCTAGAAACCCAAGGCTTGGCCAAAGGTTTCTGAAATATTTGGAAGGGCAAAGGCAAAATCATTATGATCTTCTGGGAAGATAAATGACATATCCTAAAGTGACTGCCGTTTGGATATGGCAGACACGAAGGAATTAAAGAAAGGGCAAGGCTCTGACTTTAAGAATGTTTGTCAATATTATGTCTATTACTAGTATTAAAATTGGATTTTAAAATACTTAGTATGATACATAAAATATATGGATTGATGTTCAGAATCTGCTGTGAGCAGGATACTGACTTCAAGCTGAGATTAATCTGCGAATCGGAAACGGGACGAAAGTCGCTGTTTCGACCGTAGAATCCTAAGTTTAGGAACTACCTTTTGGGTATGTAATTAAATTAGGAACTGTTATAATGTAACTAGTTTGACTAGAACATTATCTTTATATCAGTGTTTAATCCGTTACGGATAGACCTTTATATTCTAAAACACTAAAGTGTTTCATTATATAAAGAATGATATTAAGATAAACACATTAGATGTGAGTAACAGAATTTATATTTTGAATATAAATAAAATCTCAAACATATAAAATGACAATATATAGCTCAAACTGATTTGATTAGTAGAGACTTATTTGTGGCATTGTTGTCTGGGACAGAATTAAACAAGACTCGTATATCCACGCTTTTGAAGAGTGGGTACTAGGACTAATTTGAATATTCAAATAAAGTCTACGAATCTAGTTTACTAGGTAAAGTACCTGAAACGCTATTTACTTGGTAATAGTAATAGTGCCACCGATCTGTTAGCCCTATTCATAGTGAAGTAAGTGGGCCCATATCTAGCAATACTAGATATAAATATGAATATTTCGTGACCTTAACGGATGTGGCATCACATTATGGTTATGTGTTTCTTTTGAATAACACAAATCGATAACTTTTAGAGTTTCGACATGAAGTGAACAAACAGATCGTCTAAAGTATTAAACCATCGCGGTAAGACCGTAATGGAAATACTTAAGCAGTAAGTTTCAAACATACGTGAAAGAGTATAGTATTCTTTCAATGAGGACTCCTCCCGAGACACGTCAGTTTGACTGTGTGTCCGTACGGAGAAACCGAATTTTGTTGGACATGATAAGGTTAATCATGAGTCGCTCTGAGCTACCATTTCCTTCAACGGATATGCATTAATAGTGCAATACTTATTTAGAATAAGGTTCCATATAAATCTGTTTGACAGATATCATATTAGATATGAACGGGAAAGAAATCAGGTTTCTCATTCCTGATGATTTGGGTATGCTAGGCATATGTTTGGATGATACCAAACTAAAACCCAAATAGGATAAGTGCCAATTATAGGTTATCCTAGGGGAAACCATAAGTATAGTACTTATGCATCTCACGAGAGAACAATGTTATTGTTGCTCACCATGCGGTTTTCCTAAGAGGAATACCGATATGCAGTGGTAAGTGGGAGTATGGTATAACTCGATGAAAATCGGAGTAATACTGTTCAAGGCACGAAGTCCTTAATGGAACACAGATAGTTCATCAATGATGAAACTATACCATTAATCTTCGAATACACAAGAACCGCGTAGATCGGAGAGAATCAGAAAACAACCTGGGGTATGGGTTTCTGATCTCACCTCATAAAGATGTCAATCTTGTTGAGGTAGACCAACCGACTACGTTTGAGGAAGTGATACAAGGTATCGACTCCCTTTTATATGGCAAAGTGCCATGAGTCCAAAATGGATTCCATGTATACCAACTATGTTTGGACACTAGTTGATGTACCACAAGGCATTATGCCTACTGGAACAGTATAAGTCTTCAAGGAAGACATACATGGATGGCAACATACCAACGTACAAAGCTAGGCTTTTAACGAAAAGGTATCGTTATCAACATTGTGTTGATTACGGTTCAACCTTTTACCTGTTTCCACGATAAATCCATTTGGATGATGCTTGCTGATACTGCATATTTCATTTATGAAATGTGTCAGTTAAAGATCAAAATCGCTTTCCTTAAACGGAAACCGTTTGGAGGATGTTTATAACATCCTGACGATTTTGTCGTACCTAAACAGCAAACTAGGTTTGCGGGTTGTTCGATCCATGTTTGGATTGAAGCAAGCATAATGTTCTTGGAGCTGACGTTTTGATGTAATCATAATGGTGTATGATTTAATTCAAAACGAAAATAATTCTTGTTATATAAGGAGGTTAGTGGGAGCGCACTGACAATGAATGTCCTGTATAAAATAATGATAATATATGTCATTTCTTGGAAATGATATTCTCATAAAATAATCGGCGAAAGCTTGGCTTTCGAAATAATTCTCCGTAGAATTCTTAGGAGTAACAACCTTTATTATAGGAATAAAGATCTATTGGGATAGATTTAAAGTTGTTAACACTCTCTGAGGAATTGTACATTTAAAATGTATGTGACCTTGGTGTCTCATACGTTTTGAGCATATGGAGTCACAATCAGACCAATCCGAGTGATAGTCACTGGATTGAAGTTAAGAACATCCGTTAGTATCTCAGAGAACTAAGGATGCTGTCTTAGTCTATGGAGAAGGAGAACTTGAAGTGACTGGGATCGCTGTAGCAAGTTTCCAAACCGATAAAGACGACTATAAGTCACAAACGGTACAATAAATTTTGAATACCGGAACAGTGAGCTGGAAATCTTCCAAGCAAGATATTGTTACCATATAAACAACAAATGTGGATTATTGCTGCAGCTGAGGCAGCAATAGAAGCCATTTGGGTCGATAATAAATCTAATTAGATTAGATATAGTTCTGTTAGCAGCTGAGCTAGGCGTCAGCACAGGCTAAAGAATTAATGGTCTCATCAACGATCCAGATATATACTTCGATATTCATCTGATTCGTTCGGATCATACATCATGGCGATGTGATGATCGTATAAATCGCATCAGACGATAATCATGTAAATCCGCTGACGAAAACCTTTTCTCAGCAATTTGAGCCAACCGTACATAGTTCGGGTGTTAGGCACTCGAGTGACTGGCTATAGGCCAAGTGGGAGATTATTGGACAATTATGACCCATAGCGTCACTATTTGTACAGATCATGGTGTTGTTGTACAAATTAACTATGTGACAAAGGAGATTGCTCTCTTATCATTTGTGATTAGATCACCTTAGATGTATAAATGATGAGAGGTCCCTATGATTTGTTCCTGGACGGAGAATGATATGAGACAGTATCAGTCCACGTAGGATAAATCATTAAATATCCCTAGTCAGAGTATTATCGAGATTGGACATCGATAGATACGTAAAAGACTAGTATTGCATGTGTGCGCGTTGTGAGGGCACAACGGCATAGTTCTCATATATTTGGGTATTGGATACTCATGCAAGTGTAATAGGAGGTTGTGTTTCACCACCGATGGTACGGGAAACAGCTTCGCTCTGGATAGACACCCTCGGAATCCCATTGGTAGTATGACTGTGTGTCTATGGGAGTCCGAAATCAGGGTAGGTGTATTTGGTCTTAACCTGAGACTTGCACCGCTAATACTTGCGACAATCAATATACTTTGGTTGAGGTCGTCCAGGGCTTTAACCGGTTCTGTGTACGCCAATACTGGGTATGTTGAGAATCGTAGAGTATTGGGTGTGATGTCAAGACGGAAGTATCACTCCAGTCATAGTGGAGATGATGTCACGTAGGATACGGTATTAGTGCTCTTAAGTGCTGCGTGGCCATTGGGATATTATGACTAGGTCATGTATATCCGATTATAGAGACTAGTTACCAGACATCCGACATGTGCTTCGTACGGGGCAGACACAACTCCCCAGCCCCAGGCCTAGCACGTGACCATCCGATACTAGATCGATATGCACTATACGATGTATACTACGCCTGATACAGATCCTTCATTCCTGTAAGGATATTTCCGGAGAATTGGGTAGGCATGGTGCTTTGCTAGAAGCCAACCTTGTCTTATGAATCGGTAAAACGTAGTACTTGGTACTTACGTGTTCGGATAGTCCGACGACCGTATTTACTGCCAACATATCCGGGGATATCATGGGTCGCTTCCCAATGATTCACCGATGATGTATGACTCGCACTTTAATTAATCTGGGATTATTTTGATGAGAGAGAAAATTGATCTGGGATTAATTACGGAGATATTTTATCTGGGATAAAATATCGTCTAAAGTGAGAGAACGTGATTAATTTGGAATTAATCGGTAAAATAAATTTAATAGTTAAATTTGATTTTTCTATTTAATTTATTCGAATGGGCTAAAATTAATATATCGGATATATTAATATGAATTGGATTTCATTACGAAATTAAAGTCGGACTTTAATACGAACGAACGAATTAATTTAGAATTAATTCGTAAATGACGTTCGTAATATATTTGCGAGACATCGATATTTAATTAAATTAGATTTAATTATCTAACGACGGAAGTTCGTTTAATCGGATTAAACGAAACCGAGCCGCGGCAAATGTTCGTAGAGATATTTGAATTTTGAATTCAAATATGTGGGGCCCATGTGTGGTAGATGTACCTACCACCCAACTACCTTGTTTTGCTTTTACAAACCATTTACCCACACCTACCAAGTTTAGGGTAAAAGGTGAAATGATTTTACCTAAAATATAAAAGCAAAATATTTCTCTACACTTTAGAAACTATCATTATTCATTAGATGAATTTTGGAAACCCTAGTGAACTCTCTCTCTCTCCCATCTCCTTTCTATCTCACGCCCAAATGAAGGGCTGCTCACTGCCTGAAAATGGCGTGAATGAGGGAGGATGTTTGAAGGTTTTGTGACCAAATCCAAGTGCTAGCACACTCCTTAGAGGCATACGAAGGTGTTAGGGAAACCCACCCACGAGCCAGGAATCGTTTGACGCAAGTTCGAGGCTCAAATTCATGAAGCAAAACTGAAAACAGTGGGCAGAAAATCTGCACTGCAGTGGCAGAATTTGGAGGGCTAAAATCAAGTTTTGTTCTTCATCAAATCGTCTCAACCGATCGATGTGAGTATTCCGCTACCTCCTTTGATGTATTCACACATATATTCATGCTTGTTATGATCTTGGGACCTAAATAGAAACCAACAAATTCCAGCCCTAGGCCTAGCATGTGACATCTGATACTGGATCGTTATACGCAATACAATGTATGCTACGCCTGATACAGATTATATATATATTCCATGTTGAATATATTTCTGGAGAATTGGGAAGACACGGTGCTTTACTAGAAGCCAACCATGTCTTGTAAATTGGTAAGAACGTGGTACTAGGTACGCACGTGTCGGATAGTCCGACAACCGTATTTACTGCCAACATATCTAGGGATCTCTTGGGTCTCTTCCCAAAGATTCACCGATGACATTTGACTCGAACAGAATTAATCTGGGATTAATTATGAGAGAGAAAATTAATCTGGTATTAATTACGACAAGAATTAATCTGGGATTAATTATCAGAGAATGAATTAATCTGAGATTAATTGCGTCATGAATTAATCTGGGATTAATTCGTGAAGAAGAGAGAACACGATTAATTTGGAATTAATCGATAAAATAAATTTAATAGTTAAATTGGATTTTTCTATTTAATTTATTTATTTGGGCTAAAATAATATGATAGATATATTAATTGAAATTCTATTTCAATGCGGAATTAAAATTGGATTTTAATTCGTGCGAAAGAATTAATTTGGAATTAATTCGTAAGAGACTTCCGTAATAATTTTGCGAGGCATTATTATTTAATTAAATTGGATTTAATTACGTTGCGACGGAAAATTTGTTTAATCGGATTAAACGAAACCGAGTATGAAGTGTGTAGGTTCACTCTACTTGAATTTTGAATTTAAGTGTGGGACCCACTAACTTACATCACTAGTCAATCACTTTGATGGAAGTAGTTGAAATAGTAATTGGATTGCTTATTACACACACCAACCAACTTAAAGTAACTTTGGAAGTCAACATTTTGGTATTTAGATTTTGGAAATCAAAATGCACTATTCACTCTCTCTCTTTACTTGTTAAAACCGTGAGCCTCTCTCCATGGAAGACATTTTTGTTGTTCTTACTAGCATATATGGAGTCAAAAGATGGTGATAGGGAAACTCACCCTTGAGTTTGGAATTCAAATCAAAGGCTTGGAGCTTCAAACAAATAAGAAAAAATCTTGAACTTCATCTGATCAAAGTGAGTATTTCCGCAACTTTCTTTGATTTATTCACACACAAATCATCATAGAGATCCTTGGCATGTTCTAGGAACACTTAAACTTCTCTCTCAATATTCCACTATTTCAGCTTATCTATGGGGCTTAGGGCTTATTAGCTTGCTGATGTTGTCTACTAATGACGTTGGTACGTAGAACATTGTTTCTGGGTAGTTTTCTAGTGGTCCTCCTCAACTAGCTAAGGATTTAGGTTTTATTGCATGCAACTTGGTGACCAAACCGCATCCTCTGTTATTAACATCGATGCTGACAACTTGATCCCGACTAAAGTTAATACACTTTTGTCCTTTGCATTCAAGGGTCGTTACTCAAATACATGCAAATACTCTGTACCTTGAGAATTTATTTGCTATGCCAATTACAACTTTGTAATAACTTATCTCTTGAGTCTGCACTATAAGGCGAATCTACCAAACCACCCATACATGTGGCTAAAACCGTTCCAAACCTATAGTGGTTTGGTTAATTTAGGCTAGGGCTAGGTACTTTATATGATTATCTGACCAAAGTTATCTTGTTGTCACTTAGTATTGTCTCATACCATCGTTGCACCTAAACAGCTTCGCTCTCACACTTTTTCCTTAGTATTCTTTTCACCCTCACTTTATGTTACCCTATATTGAGAACTTCCTTGGTCTATGTCTCCCTCTTCTTATCTTAGAAATGTTTTCTTTCCTTATACATCCTCTACATCGTCAAACCTTGGTTCCTTAGAACCTCGGTCATTACTTGACTATTACTTTATTTTTGTATTGCTTTATCTAAACAAATTCTTTTCTGACTCTTTTACTTAGAAATGTCTCTCACTTTTACTCTGTTCTTAAACTACATCTGAAGGTCTTATATTATGGTATTCCTTCATTATACTTTCACTTATTCCTGAGAACATCTTGAGGCAACCTTGAAGGTCCGTCTCTACGACTGTTGTCTAACAATGGTTGGAAGAGTGGGAGCTTATACTGAGGCCTTTCTGATTATGGTATTCTAGTTGCATATACTGCTTTTCCTAGGGGTTTAGGATTTTCGTGAATATATATATTTGATGTCTATTAAGGCACTACTACTAAAACTCTCTGGCTCACTTTTTTTTTAACTTATTTCTAATCATGTTCAACCATCGAACACACTACCTCTTTTATGAAACTCCTCTGGAGTCATGTCCTCTAAAAACTTTCTTGTGCTGCCTCGGCACTCATTCTTATTTAATCTTTATTGTTAAACCTTCTGAAGTCGTTACTTCCTTTCTCGAAGTGCAGCTATACTCTCTTGTTATTCCTTCTTAAGAATATTACTCTACTGCATAGGTTTTTTTCTTACTTCAGTCCCTTGAATACCTTGCATCCTTACTTTTCTTAAAACTCTATTATCTTTAATTCTCAAGACACCATCTACTAAAATCTTTTGGTTAGGTGTCACACATATCTAGTCCTTCTTTCTCACTATAATAGGACTCTTATGAGTCATATACTATGCTCTTGTAAGTCGTTCTCTCTAATTTCTTCACTTCCTTGAATCTTTACTTCTCTAAGGGGCTCTACTTCTAAGATGACTTCTAGATTGGTTTAACTTATTATAATTCCAAACTTTCTACCTTATAAAGAATTTTACCATCTTTTGTCTTTTATATATGTTCTATTGAACTTATTGGCTCTATTATCTAGACATCTCGTAATTCATCTATTCTGTCAAATACTCTTATTTACTTTGTTCTTCCTCTTACTGGGTTCTAAGTTGGAAACGGCTACATACTCACACGTCTGGTTAAGTGTCTAATTACTTACCATAGTCGGGAACTAAGAAAAATTTATATTCTTGCTGCTGGAACTGAATTAACTAATCCATGCCTTAGAAATCTTTACTTTTATCACTTATTCCGAGGTCTTCACTTTCATTTATGTCCCCAAGCTACATTATCTACGTTATTATACATGTTGAATTCTCTTATTACTACCTCTTTCCTGCTTACTGCTTTCATATCCTTATTCTTTGCTTTACACTATGCTACTGAGGCTAACGGTGGTGTTTCGTTCTCCTAATTGCTTCTTAGATCTCTGCTCTCTGTTATTACTCTGAGACATGACTTTGGCTCTATATTCTACCGTCTGTATTGGCACTCTGGTCATTCATAAATATCTTTAACCTCTCAAGTCTATCCTTATATAATTCCACGATTTCCTGCTAACTAGGGCTGACACGCAGGTTCTTTTATATTTGGTCTATTTTGTATATTTCTACTAGTCTTGAAAGCCTCACGTGGACTTGCCTGATCTTTGGGCTATCCTGGTTTCTTTTTTTTTATCCTCAAAACTTCCTTAATTATTTTCTTGGCTAATCTGCCTTTCAAGGTCTTTCTATTTCTTAGGATGAGTTTTCGCCATGCTTCTTATGGTAATTTATATCTATACTATTATGGGCTAGGGTAAACATTTTATATCTCAATGGGTTTCGGTATTCTCATTTTGGTACATTGTGTCATAGTAGGGTATATTTCTCATGTAATGTAGGTATAAGATAGACTCTATCAGGACAACTTCCTCAACCAATATGACTGAGAGGTAGTAATTTAGATAGCTTAAGGTCTCATCTCCATCGGATTGCCTGAGATAGGGCAACCAATCGTTTTCTATTTATGACCTTTGGGGGCCCATGTCTGGCTTTGGGGATCTATAGTTTTCTAGGTTCTTTTTGGCGTCTCTCATCTGTGGGGACTACCTAGACTAGTCTCGATCTTTTGTTTCCTTTTTATCTTTCTGTTTATTCATTATTACTTGGAGAATTCGCTAGCTACATAAAGTACTTGAGGTTCCTAAATCTATTTAAAGAAATTTCCGATGAGAGAAGAAATATTATGTCTACTAGGCACTTTAATACTTACTCGGGCTCTTTCTATTCTCTTTACTACTATAGGTTATGGTACTTATTTATCGATTTGATACTGTACCTCTATTTTTCCTTACTTTGATTGCTTAAGCATCCTTATTTCTTTCCTTACTTTCCTTCTAATCTTTCATTTCCCACCATTTGGGTAACTTTTTTTATAATCTTGCTGTCTGATTTCATATCTCGTTTATACTTCTGGTAATAGGTCAAAATAGCCTCAGAAAAGTTATTAATGTAGGTCTAGAGTATAGTTATTCTTGTAAGGAGTACTATTCGAATAGTTTGAGAAGGATTACTAACCTGTCTATAGAACTTTGAGGACGTACTCGAGGATCAGATACTTGAGAGATAGTGTCTTACATACGAGTATCCCGGACATACTGCGTATACCAAACCCCAACACTCTACCCACTGCAGTCACTAACTCCATAGACCGTGCTCTGATACCATCTTTGTAACATCCTTGATCTATGAGGTGTTACCGGTAGGGGATAGACCATACTAACCCCATAAGCCTCTGACTTTCTAACCACAAACATATACTAATATTCTTTTCTTTAATTGATTATATTATGTATGGGACCGTAGCCCAACTCAAAATCATTACATACACACTCATCATCTGAAAATTGAAATTTCAATAACATACTTTTACAAAGACTGTCTCAAAGTTAAAGACTAACACAAAATTTTAATCGACTCAGACTGACTCACACTCTATCTGACTTGTACTGGTGGACTTCATACACTTGTGACTGCATCAGTATCCATCCTCTCGAGCTCGCCCTCCAAGAAAACCTGCAAAACAAGGGAACTGGGAGGGGGTTAGATCGTTGTACGATCTAAGTGAGTGGACGAAAATCTGAAATACTGACATAAAATCATTGGTTTCTAAAACCAAAATTTCCAAAATAACTTATATGAAAGCTCTTTTCTGAAAACTTTACTTGAAATCTCTTTTATAAAACTTCTCTTTCTAAAATCTGCTTTCTGAAACCGGTTCTAAAAAAAATCTAATCTTTGAAAACTGATTTCTGGAAATCTACTATCTGGAAACTCTATTACTGAAAATCTGATTTGTATCTGAAAAACATGACGTATGATAGCGTTACGTATCGTCGTCCCCCATACACCTAACTGTAGCCAGGAATGCAAAACCATGACTTTGGGGCGTTACGTATCGCCGTCCACCAAAGCATGCCACTCATGTCCCTAAAACTGGTGGTCTTGGGGCGTTACATATTGCTGTCCCCCAAGCCACTGAACTAGAGCCGGTAGTGTCGATCCATGCTACTACCTAACCCTGAAACTAGGGTTTAGGGGCGTTATGTGTCGTCGTCCCTCTAGCCCTGAACTAGGATCTGGGGGCGTTACGTATCATTGTCCCTCAGTCCTCTACATGTGCACATGTTCTCTGTCCACCAATTTCAAACTGAATCAAGTTACAAACTGGGGTGGGTTTTTCCCATATTGCCCCGAAAACACAAATCTCACGTTTGAAAATATTTATAACTGAAAACTCATGCTGAAAAATAATCTTTCTGAATCATCGCTGAATCAAAAAATATTTGTATTAAAATTATGTCTAACGCTCTATATACTTTTAAAAAGTAAGTATGAATTCAAAAGCTGCTAAATAAAATCTGTTCTGAGAAAAGAGGTCCACTCAAGAGTTGAAGTTCCATTAGTTTTTCATTGCTTCACTGAAGAACTTATGGTTCCTGCGATGATCTACCATCGATAATTTCGATTAGAAAATGCACTAATAATATATAGATCGAAATCAAATTAAAATTTTCCTATTCAAATAAGGGTTATCATTTTGAGGCATATAATACGTATGCCATGACGTAATTTTATACATATGGGTCGATACGAGATTTATAGGGTAGCCTCTAACGCGCTTGGGTAAAACTGGGATGGCTTGAAACTGATTTGGGAAAGATTTGTGCCATGCGTCACGACACAGCTCCTTGCGAATCGCGACTCACAATGACCAGAAACGCCCATCCATTTTCTTCTTGCGCGTCGCAACACACATCCTTTTGCGTCACGACGCGAGAAAGTTTTCCAAGATTCTTCCCTTTCTTCAGCCAATGCAAAACCCTATCATTCCTATACTACAACCAATACTCAAAACACCATATTTCACTCAATTCTACATAAACTAAATCATCATTTCATCAACAACCAACTTTCAGTCTAATCCATATACTCCATATGATTAAACCAAAAACTTAACAATTTTCAATCCATATGATTAATCACACAATTATCATCTCAATCATCATCATATCCCAATCACCTTCATATAATAATCATCCCAACATCTCTATTCTATCATCATACTTCTAAAATCTAACAACTAAGTTTATGGTTACCTTCTTTCACTTGACTCTTCTTCAATCCTTAAGAATTTATGGTAGCTTGTCTTCTTCTTAGATTGATGATGATTGATTTGCACTTCTTCTTCTTCATTTTTCATTCTTCTTCTTTTTTCTTCTTCATTTTTCCTTCTTCTTCCTTTTTCCTTCTTCTTCTTCTTCTTCTTCTTCTTCTTCTTCTTCTTCTTCTTCTTCATTCTTCCTTCTTCTTCTTCTTCTCTCTCTCATTCTTCTACGTTTTTTCTTCATCTATTCTAATTTTTTGGGATTCATGAATAGTGTTTCCCTTTTATACTTGGCTTTAAAAAAAATGTAACATGTAGAATTTCAAGAAGCAGGCAGAATTTCCCAGAATGACCTCGAGTACTATTCATCTGAAATTTTGATCTGCATTTTATAGCCCACTTCTGGTTTGAATTTGGAAAAATATTCAGCGTGAAAGTTGTAGGTCTCGATCTCAAATTTCTGATGATATAAAATTCATACAAATCAGAGTTTGTATGAGAAAGTTACGGCCCAAATACCATGGGCTGTCCGGATTGGATCATCATAAAATTTTGTATCTGATTTACGAAGGATTTACCATTTATCCCCAAAGTCGTTCCATAAGTATATTTGTGTCCCAACATAATTTATATTATGATACCTCCATCCCACAATACCACGGTAGTATAATATAACAGTAGTAGAATTACCATCGTTACACCTATAAAATCTAGTAATCAATAATTCATTACGTTTTGTGATTCTGTGTTAACGACTTCAAAAGAACTATAGATTCTCCCGAATTCTATAAAAATTATAGGTTATATTCTCTAGATCCTATTCAAAATCCATCTCTCCCGAGTGTGGCAAACAAACAAGAAGTATTAAACACAAGAGAATATAAATAAACTTAAATAAAACTTTGTAACAATTAAATTGATAATTAATACATAGGTTCAAGCATTGACTATAGCATCCTCTATAATTATGAAATAAGTTCATGACTAAAGATAAAAATAATGAAAATAGGGTCATGAACATATTGGACATCATTAGAGTTTAAAGAAGAAAACTAGATGATAAAACCTGAATTAAATCCCTTCCTCTTCGGACGTCACCGCCTTCATCTCTTCTTGTTGCTCTTCAATCCTCGTTCATGGATCTCTCTAAAAATATGTGTTTTTGAGTCTTTTCTGTGTATTAGTCTCATCTTTTAGGGTTTGGACGAGCTTATGTATTTATAAGAAAGTCTTGGAGTGCTTGTGCTTGTAAAATATGACTGAATTAAGCTTCTAGTAGTCTGTCAGGGCACCGCAGCGCCAATCTCTCGACCATAATATATGGAGGAATACTGAGGAGGCTCCACGTTGCCTGAAAGTGGGCACCGTGGTGCCAGTTGGTTTTTCTGAATTATCGATTTCTGTGTTTTCTGCTTTCCCGCGTGCTTCCGATACGTCCTTAGGGTCCAAAAACACGTCAATTTACCCCAAGATCCATGTCCTAATGCTTCCTACATATAAATCATAAAAGAAACTACAAAAGATATTAAATAACACGAAAGTTAACAAAATAGTAAGCTAAGAATGCATCAATTAGTGGGTATAAACCGCACTTATCATTTACCTTTCTCAAGTTTTTGCTTTGCTTAATTAAAACCTTCCTTAAGCTTTCTATTTAAAGCAAAACTTAGGCAATTTTTAATTAATAAAAGTTACAATTGTAACATCCCCGATTTGGAGATGCTACAGGTATGGAATAGGCCGACCTATCGCCCTCAGCCTCCTCAAAACATTATTTCAAACAGAACCAGTAGTCTTTGAGTACCACGTATAGATAGAAAGTTTCCCGAATCACGAAGGAGAGTCAAAAAGATAAGAGAAGCAAGAATCATAATTAGTCGGGGAAGTTCTAATAGACATGAGATACCAAAAAGGATATAAAGGTTCTAGAAACTCAAAGCCTAGATTCCAAATGCTCATTGATGTCAGTCAAGGAAACTGTCCTGACGGAGTCTATCTCATACCTATTTTACATGAGTTATAAACTCTACCGGGGCACAGAATACCAGAACAATGACGCTGAAATTCGTTGAGATGTTGATTCTTGTCCCCTCCATAATGTTATATCCTAAGACAGAAACATAGAATATTGAAAGATAGATCACCCATAAAAGATTCAAGGAAGTTCTTGAAGTCAGAAAAGAACGAAACCGACACAATTCAATTTGGATAAGTTTGTAGTACCAGTAAGAACCCATAGATCAGACCAATGCCAGTGGAAATCCTGGTAAATTAAAAGGACGGACCAAGGAGATTGAAGATATTCAAAAGTTAGCAATACGAAAAGTAAGGTTAAATGTCATAGTTATAGCCTATAGCAAGAGCCGAGATCAAAAATCTAGAAAGTAGTCAATAGGAATGAACCTCCACTAGCCTCGGTAGTACAGTATGGAACCAAGATATAAGTTATGGAAATAAATATTATAGAAAGGTGCGGAAGTATCATGGAAGTTTATTACAGATAATGACATTGATAACGTAGCCTAAAGACAGTAACGTGAATGGAGACCTCAGAATGGTTGATAAAGTTATGGAACCTTAAGATATGGAGTAGTCGATGCAGTCCCAACCAAACGAATGATAAATCTTCTTCTCGGTAGCCCGACCCTAATAAGTGTATAGACACCTAATCAGACCATTGCTAAACTTAGACAAATGACAATGAGGAATATTCACAGATCTCTATGAAATGCATATAGTCACCCCTCATGTTAGGGCCTAGTAAAGATTTCAACAAGTAAAGGAGAATATTTAACGCGACAGACAAATTATGAAACAGCAAGACAGCCGAACCAAGGAGTTCAACAGAACCAAAATAAGGATCATGAGATGGCAACATTCTATAAGAGATATAGTAGTTTGAATTCATAGCAAGCCAAGCTAAGATTGAAAGTGATAATCAAATCCATTGTGAAAACGTGGCCTCAAAGAAGGTTAAAGTTCAAAAGAGTAAAGGAATCAGAGAGAGAGATCCTCAGAAAATACAGTATATGACTTATAAAGAGCCTTATTATACTAGGATGGAAGAACTAGTAGGGGAGTAACACCAGAACCAAAAGTATTAGTAGAGTTAATCTAAGTGATTGAAGTTGATGTTAAGCTTCCATGGAAGTAATGGCATAAGAGGCAAAATGGATTGAGATAAGGAGGAAATCTATTAAACAAAACAAACTTCGAAATGAAGAATGACAAGAGGGTATGTAGAAATTTTTAGAGAGCATAACCCCAAAATAGATTTTCAGTAAAGGATAATGTGACTAGTAGTTAGAAACAATCTAGAGTTAAGTTGAATGAGGTAATACAAATACTTCCTAGTCATAGTACTTTAGTGTGGGAGCTCAATATCATATATGTCTATAAGGGAACCCTAAGATTATAAATGAGAAACATGTGCACCTGCAGCACGCATAGCTAGAGAGACCACCACAACCGGAATAATGACTTCAGGACCAACTCCTAACCCTCGTTAGACAACATCAGTAAATATGGACCTCGATGATCATCCTAATGACGTTTATAGAAACAAGTGAATCTGAGGGGTAGTATAGTATCCTAAGGAAGGGCAAGAGATAATTAAAAGGTAATACCTCTCAGGTAAGAAGACAGAGACCTAGATCACAGAAGTTTCAGGTATATAATAGAACATGAAAGAAAATGAGAAGAACTTTAAATAAAAGGTTTGGAGGTGCAATTATCGAGATAGACGACAATAGGAAAAAATACTAGATAAGCAATGATAGAAGTGCATAATAGCAAGTTTTCTCATTGATGGAATAAGATTGGAATTCTATTGGATAGGAAGCAGAAGGATGGTAACAAGTATAACCCATAAGTACCCACGAAATGTACCTAGTTAGAAACAAGGCAAAATACGACCTGAATCAAATTTATTGAGGACATTATATAAAGCAAACAAGGAGACTGAGTATGGATATTAACTAAAAATCAAGTCATCGTCGTCGACGTTAACAGTAAGGATATATAGTTTACTTTCAAGCTTTGATTACCTATTCCGCACTAGTATACATATAGTGGACATAAAAATAATTTATCACATTGAGTTTGAGCCAACCAGAAGAAGGCCGTCAGAGATAGAGATTCAAGAACATAAGGATCAAAAATATTGGTGGTAAAAACTCAGCAAAGAGAAAGAGATAGTTAAATAGATAAATTAAAAGGAAGAATATTAGGATCAGATTGAGCATATGGAGCTAGGGAAATATTTAGTAAGATTATTCTTATATACACTTAAAGGATGTGAAAAACCCTAACCATAGAGAACTATAGTATATCTAAAGACTCTGAAGTACCAGAAATCAGAAAACAAGATAAGATAAGTGAAAAAGATGTGTGTAGTAGTGTTAGGATATATGCCTAAGAGCATAATGTAATATGTAAACATGATTTTATTTTAAGTAATAAACGATGCAGTTATTCATTTATTAAAATGTTGATTTTAAAGTTTCATATTATAAATTATCATGTATGCCCTTGGACACTAAATGTACGTTCAGATTTAGTGTATAAGTATTATACACAAGAGGATTTAAATATGAAGTTAGTAATCCTAAATAGTCCGCAAAGAGCAAAAAAAGACGGGCACTTTATTTGTGGTTTATCTACAGATTCTGTACATTCCATATTGTATGACAACTTTGATCCCCGGTTCGTTCATGTGGTGACATGGGAATGAAGGCACCTTATATGATGCGATCATTTATGACTGGATCAAGACAAAAATGAATTTCTTTTAATATCTGTTAAATAAAGAAATTCATATCAGTCTAATAGATTATCATATATGGGTTTATCTTAATCCTGAGTGTTCTACGAACTCCGTATGGCAGACTATGTCCTTTGACTTACAAAGGTGAGGTTGGTGAAACAATCCCGACCAATAGCTACGTATTTTGGGGACATGGTTTGGTGTGTAGTTGTGGATGTTTTACATAGATATGAAATCCACTCCTTCTTGCAAGAATTATATGAGTATCTTCCTTAAGGGTTGATTCGGTACTTGAACGATTAGAGCGCTCAATTCTTTCTATTACGAATAGAAAAATAATATTCATAATAGTTATGAATAAATCATTCATTAGAGAAACAATGGTACTTATGGGACAAAATAATTAGAGGGATATAACAGAAATTATGACCTGGCTCTAATTATGAGATACTCATTGAGGGTCAATCTGTATGCAGTGGTTATATCGGTGGACGCCGATGACTTCGGTATAAAATATATTTGCAGTGACAATAGTGCAGCTTTAGATTTTTACTGGAATAACCTAAAGTTAATAATTTAGAATATTTAATTAAAGAGTTTTAATTAATATTTAGAGATTATTGGAGCTCGAAATTGTATGTCCATTTGGTCCTCATGTTAGCTCGTTACACTATAGGAATCCAAAGAATAATTGGATAGTCTAATTATGAACTCACTTGAGAAATAATAAATAATTGAAAATAATTTATTGATATAATTAATAATTTGATTAATAATTATATAATGTCACACTTTGAAATTAAATATTAAAGTGTTTAATATATAGTTTTATATTAATAATTATTAGATAATCATTTAATATAGGATTTGATTTTAAATTAAATTTGATTTAATTCAAAATAAAAGATGTAATTTATATCATGATATAAGTTACATGTTAAATTTTAGTTTCAAATTAAATGATATTTGATATTATATTTAATTTTGAAATTAATATTTTTATTGTAACAAAAATATCATTGGCCAATATTTATATATGAGATTAGGGTTAGGGTTAATTTTATAAATGTATATTTAATTAACCTAAGCTCTAGATATAAATAAGAAGTTTTTCTCTTCAGCTTGCAACCCTAACCACTTTCTCATCTTTTCAATGAGATCGAAAATGAAAGAAAAAAGAGAAAATACAAGAGAAAATTTTCTCAAGTGAGTTGATCCGAGCCTAACGTCACAGGTGAGTCATAACATGGAAGATCAAGTGGTTGACCCGACCCCGATTCCTTACACACGCTCACGGTAAAATCCAAATATCGTCTATGTCATCCTATATGCGAAAGTGATATGCGTGAATGCTTGATGACCAAAGTGTGAAGCGTGACTTATTTATATGCAATTTATATTCATGTGCTGTTACATGATGCGTGGCTTATTCATATGCTATATATATTTATATGTTGTTACTTTGATGATTAAATAATGAATATGACTTGCGTGAGCAACTCACGCATGGGAGATGAACAGACGCAAGGCTGGTTGAATCGCACATGATTAAAAGCAAGAAGCTGAAACGGCACAGGCAGCCTTTGAACATTACAAGCGCATGATTAAAGATTAAAGTTTGATCATGATATGGCTATGTGCGTGACTGGTACTAGCATCTCAGCTGTGCGTGACTGGTCCTGGCTTCATGGCTATGCCTATGCCTAAGCGCGTGACTGATCCTGGGTTCAAGTCTTGAGCATTCGGCAGTGAATAAAATACGGGTTGACAGAAATTTTTTTGGATTAAGGTGAGGAGAGCAGAAAAATTTTCAAGGTCGATCCAGGGTGTTTAAGCCGCTTCCGCTACGCAAGGGAAAGTATTTCCTACAATTGGCATCAAGAGCGAGGTTGAAAAGTATTATAACTCTTCTCTTTTTTATTTTAATTATGCGATAATTAATATGTTGTTTATTTTTATGTATGAGATGCATGAAAAAAATTGTCATAAGAGTGGGCATAATAATATTCATGTGATGATGTTTATTTATTTTAAATGCATTGGTAGTAAATTGTTCCGACTTTTTGATTTTATTAGTATTTTGGGAATGTAAGGCCATAAGGCTATTTTAGGATTAATTACAAATTAATTTTATTATGTAACTTATGTGGTGCATTGCCAAGGAGGACACTAAGGTAGTAATTGAGCAATGTTTGGTAAATGTGGATCTTTATTATAGGAAGCTATGGAAAGCGTAGGAATGGTGAGTTCGACGGCGACGTGTACAAGCCAAAGTGCTAATGTAGTCCGTAATGAGCACACGGCTACTTGAAACATTATACCTATATATTACGAACGTCACTACTCGAGGAGCAAACTTTCCGCAGGACAATCCATGGAGTCAAGAGTTGAAGACCAATGAATGCCTTGGGTATTTTCTATATTAATTAGATTAATATAGAAAACCAAAAAGCTCGGTCAATGCATTAGTTTTTGTAGCATGTATGTTTACAATTCAAATTGTTTGAATAACATGTCATATAGCATAGCATGCCCACTCATGCATTATAACATGTCATGACATTAAACGCATGTTGATTTAATCTAAGTATAAAAGTTATGCAAAATTTAAAGTAGTTAAAAATTTAGATTCATACAAGCAAATAAATTAAATAGTTTAATTTGAATAAGTTTAAAATTCGGTAATTCGGGAAAAGACAATTGATAGGAGACTAGTTATTTAATTTGGTATATAGGATGGAAACCCGGGCATAAATTCCATAGTCGATTTCGAATGAACGGTAGTATGGTTTACACTCGGGATACAACTCCACGTACTAATTAAAAATAACATAAGTCACCTACACCTAATTAAATAGTTTAATTAAATAATTGCCTAAATTCGAATTTTATTTTAAACTTAAAATAGTGAACTAAAATTTTAAGAGTTAAAATTGAGATAACTCACTAAAAAGAATACTTATTTAAATTGTTTAATTAAGGTATTAGTTTGGATTAATAAGTATTAGTGAACAAAATTTTAAGTGTTAAAATTTGGAGTTATGATTAATAATCAACTAGTATTAATTAGGTTATGTTCTTTGCCATGCATAATCTAAATAAATTAAATACTAGTGTAATAGAAATCTTAAACTAAAAAATAGTGAGTATGAGAGGGATATATGGTAATATATCCCGCAATCTCCGTTGTTAGTCCAAAAAAGTGAGATTCAAAAGACTCATCGAGACAGATTTGTTTTCGTCCCCTACAGGTGGTGTCCATTTTGGGTCAATATCAAGTTTGGATTCTGAAAGGATAGGAACTCTAGATGTATCTGGTGAACTGACCTACCGTACGGTGGCACTTCACTAGTTAAATCCAAGGCTTCCAAAACAACGGGTTACACTCACAAATGAATGATTAAATGTTATTCGAAATTCCTTGATCAAATCAAATGGTGGTTGATTAACATAGGAATAAGACTTATTCTCGCATATATTAATCAATTGAGATTGTCTCGATCTATCGTGCAAATACTTGACCTACCCTGTGGCGGCACTTATATGTGGGATGATAGATTTTCATGGAATAGTAATTATTTTTAGGTTTTTGATTCATTTTACATGGTCCATGCATCATGTTTAATTTTATGCCAAAATACTTGTAGTGATTTTAATATATGATGAATGAAATTTTTGAATGTATGTTTATCTTAAAATTTATCAGCCATTTTTCTGATATTTCCATATTTTCTAACAACTAATATACGAGAGACAATTACGTTAAAAGAAAAGTAACATGAAAGCTGTCGTGGTCTTTTAAAGACCTACATTTGTCCTGAAGGATGAGTGTCCTCAAGAGCCAAGTTGTATATGATACTCACCAAAGGCGCGTATGTCTAATGAGAAGACCCACTACTAATTGTTAATAGGGATGTCTGGTGTTTTTGTTGTAAAGTATGAATCAATGGCTATAACATCCATGATGAAGTAGTCATTGTAAGACATGTTTGGGTATCCTTCGAAGCGGTAACATCATGAGGCCGTAGTCTCAGTGATGACCACGAAGATGAAGGAGGGGACATTCATCCGAAAGAACGTCTTGAGGATGATGACCCACTTGAATACGACCGCCTATAATCAAGTGACCATGATAATGGAATCTCTTTCGAATAGCCTCATACAGTTTAAGAGCAACTTTGTTGTGAACACGTTGATTTTCCCCCTTGTATAACTGCTATATATGATCACCTCTTTGAAGTTCATACTGATGGATCCTCCTAAGCCTAGTGGAGAGGCAAGTGTTGTCGAGTCTTTCAAAACTACAAAGAAAAGAAAGAAACACTAGTAAGGCTAATGTTATAGCTACTTGATACATGGAAAGACCTTGCTGGAGGTGACTTTACCATGAGAGCCATGACAAGGAATGCTGTTTTAGTAAAAACAGTGGGAGTTATCAGTTTAAATCTTCAAATAAAAGTTATTGAAACTAAATAAATTATTGTTTATTTCTGTTTTGTCAAAGAAATTTGATTTCGGTTTCATAGCTATTGCATGATGGTTTCCATTTTATTTAATAATAATAGTTATAATTTCAAAAATAGATTACCTATATGCAAATGAAACTATGAGATAACTTGTATATGTTAAGATTGTTAACACATAACTCACTGCTTAATACTGAGATGTTAAAGGTTGAAAAACCTAAAACTAAACGGTAAATGATTTCTCAAAATAACACATATCTGTGGCATCTCAGACTTGACCATATTTACCTTGACAAGATAAAATGATTAGTAGAAATTGGATCTTTAAGTCATTTAAAGGACCGCAGCTTACCAGTCTATAAGTGTAGTCTATAATGTAATATGACCAATAGACCTTTTATTGGAAAAGGGCTAAGAGCCAATTAATCACTAAGTGATTATGAATATTTCGTCATAATTATTGATGATTATTCTAGATATGTGCATATTTACCTAATACAACATAAATCATGTACCTTTGAAAAGTTCAAAGAGTATGGTGCTAATGTTGAGAACCGATTCGGTAAATATACCAAAATTCTACGATCAGATCGTGTAAGAGAATACCTCAATAATGAATTCGAGGAGTTATTTTTTGAGAATTGAATGTAATCCTAACTAATAACACTTGGAACACTACATTAGAAGGTGTTGCAGAAAGGAGAAATCAAACTCTATTAGGCATGATGAGATCAATATTTGTTGACAATGAAACTATTGATGAATTCTTTTATAGTTTAAGAAGAGATCGAATTGTTTGTATTTCTTGAGGATGACTATATGAGAGAATTCATACCTCGTAGTAAATTGGTACTCGAGGAGTTACTTTCTGGTTAGACCAATGCATGATCAACAACAGTTGTTGAAAATTACAATAACGTAACGCCTTTGACAACTGAGTGTCAAATGCAATAATATCAGGAGAGTCTACCACCTAGACGTAGTGGGAGGGTTGTACGACAACCTGATAGCTATCTAGGGTTTGGAGAGAAAGAAGTTTTCACCTCCAATAATGATGTAGATAATCTATTGAGCTATCGTAGTTTAATGGATGATTATCATAAAAAAGAAATGGCTCAAAGCCATGAATCTCGAGATGGAATCCATGTAATCCAACTCAATCTGGGATCTTGTAGGCCAACTTGATGGGATAAAACCTATAGGCTGCAAGTGGACCCATAAGAAGAAAAGATGAATAAATGGGAAGGTATAGACATTCAAAGCTAAGTTAGTGGTCTAAGGAAATACCTAGTAAGATGAAGTCAACTAAGAGAAGATTTTCTCGCCAGTAGCCATGCTTAAATCTATTCGCACTCTTCTATCCATTGCCATATATTTTGAATATGAGAAATGGCATATAGGCATCAAGATAACATTCTTAAATCCTAGTCTTGATGAGAGCATCTATATGATGTAACCAGAGAGATTCGTTGTCTATGGTCAAGAGCAAAAGGTTTGCAAGCTACAAAGGTCTATTTATGGACAGAAGCAAGTATCTTGATCTTGGAAAATAAGATTTGATGTGATGATTAAGTCTTATGATTTTGAGCAAAACTTAGATGAGCCTTGTATATACAAGTGTGTCATTTGTGGAAAGGTGATTTTTTCTCGTATTATACGTCGATGATATTTTACTCAATGAGAATGGTGTAAAAGTATTATCGGAAGTAAAATTCTCACTAGCTAACCAATTCCAAATGAAATATTTTGGAAATGCAAGTTGTGTACTTAGGATCTAGATTATTCGAGATCACAAGAGATGACTATTAGATGTGTCTCAAGCATCATATATCGACAAGATTGTTGTTCGATGTTGGATGCTGAATTCCAAGAAAGGTATTTTACCTCTTCAACATGGAATTCATTTGTCGAATGAAGAGTTTCTTAAGACACCTTAAGCAGTTGAGGAGATGAGACATATCTCATATGCCTCTACTGTTAGAAGTCTCATGTTTGCGATGCACGAGACTGGACATCCGTTATACCATGATCCACAAATTCTTGGGAGATCTGGAAGTTGTTCCAGATATGGATATACCACTCACACTTTATTATGATAAAACTGGTGCAATGATGAAATTCCAAAGAACCAAGAAGCCACAAGAGAGGGAAGCATACAGAGAGGAAATATCATCTCTTTAAGGAGATGTTGCAGATAGCGTTCTGCAAACAATCTAGCTGATCCGTTTACAATGACCTTGACGGCTAAAATAATTAAAGGTCATCTAGATGGTCTAGGATTATGCGAAATATCTCATTTTCTCTAGTATAAGTGGGAGATTGTTGGGAAATATGCCCAAGAGCATAATGTAATATGTAAATGGGATTTTATTTTTAGTAATAAACGATACATTTATTCATTTATTAAAATATTGATTTTAAAGTTTCATATTATAAATTATCATGTATGCCCTTGGATACTAAATGTACGTTCATATTTAGTGTATAAGTGTTATACACAAGAGGATTTAAATCTGAAGTTAGTAATCCTAAATAGTCTGTAGAGACCATACAAATACGGCACTTTGTTTCTATTTTATTTACAGCTGTGGTCCATTCCATATTGTATGACAACTTTGATCTAGGTTCGTTCATGTGGTGATATGGGAATGGAGGCACCTTATATGATGCGATCATATAGGACTGGACCAAGATAAAAATGAATTTCTTTTAATAGCTGTTAATCAAAGAAATTCATATCAGTATAATAGATGATTATATATAGGTTGATCTTAATCCTTAGTGTACTACGAACTCCTACATGGCAGGCTATGTCCTTTGATTTATAAAGGTGAGGTTAGTGAAGCAATCCCGACCAATAGCTATGTATTTTGGGGACTGGTTTGGTGTGTAGCTGGGGATATTTTACATAGATATGGAATCCACTCCTTCTTGCAAGAAATATATGAGTATCTTCCTTCAGGGTTGATTCAGTACTTGAACGATTAGAGTGCCCAAGTCTTTCTATTACGAATAGAAAAATTAATATTCATAATATTTATGAATAAATCATTCATTAGAGAATCAATGTTACTTTTGGCACAAAATAATTAGAGGGGTATAATGAATATTATGGCCCGGCTCTAATTATGAGATACTCGTGGAGGGACAATCTGTATGATGTGATTATATCGGTGGACGTCGATGACTTTTGGTATAAAATATATCTGCAGAATAACCTAAAGTTAATAATTCGAAATATTTAATTAAAGAGTTTTAATTAATATTTCGAGATTATTGGAGCTCGGAATTGTAGGTCCATTTGATCCCCGTAATACTATAGGAATCCATAGAATAATTGGATAGTCCAATTATGAACTCACTTGAAAAATAATAAATAATTGAGAATTATTTATTGATATAATTATTAATTTGATTAATAATTATATAATGTCACACTTTGAAATTATATATTAAAGTGAATAATATATAGTTTTTATATTAATGATTATTAGATAATCATTTAAAATTTGATTCCATTTTAAATTAAATTTCATTTAGTTCAAAATCAAATATGTAATTTATACAATGATATAAGTTACATGTTAAATTTTAATTTCAAATTAAATGATATAAGAAGCCGAAACTACACAATCAGCCTTTGAGCATTACAAGCGCATGATTAAATATTAAAGTTTGATCATGATATGGCTATGTTTGTGATTGGTCCTGGCTTCTCAGCTATATGTGTGACTGGTCATGGCTATGCGCCTGACTGGTTCTGGGTTCAAGGCTTGAGCATTCGCAGTGAATAAAATAAGGGTTGTTTGGATCTGGAAAAAAATCTGGATTAAGATGAGGAGAGTAGAAAATTTTTCAAGGTCGATCCCGTGTGCCTAAGCCACTTTCGCTACGCGAGGGAAATAGTTTCCTATAAGTAGGACACTATTTACGGGTATTTTTACAAGTAACATATTTTAAGCAAAACAACCTTATGAGGAAGTTAGTACTGCAATAGTTTTCTTGTAATAAAGGTTTATGACTAATACCGAAATTTCCACGGTAGATTTAAAAGAGTAGTGAAGAACCGTGACATTTGACCTAACACATATAACGATACTTATTAAACAGAGCATTAAAGGGATTATATTATAAAAAGAAGGTAAAGAATCTAAGGTATACTCAGAGTCAAGAAAAACGAAGGTCAATTGTTGTAATACAGAGTATAATAGTGATACGTTAAACCTAAAGGGTAACAGAAGTTCCGGTAAGAATCAATGTTGTCATGGCAAGTGGTATAAGATATTTTAAACAAGAGGAGAACTAAGATGTGTCGAACGGCAGGCCACAAATATATTACCAATTTTAGAAATGACAGTTCACACAGATAATTGAATTAAAGGATGTTAAGTACAACTAGTGGTCTAGAAATGAGGTTTCTTTGATACATGGAGATAATTGTTGCATGACGATAAGTGTAGAGTACTCAGCAGAAGTTCATGGAATGAGAATGAGAAATTATCTATCAGACAAGAATTTAAGGGTTATTTGCTAAAGTTCACGGACTTTGGTGCAGTATGTGCAAGCATGGCAATAGGTGTTGTGAGAATACAATCGGTTGAAATTTGGTGGCCAAGAAAACAGCATAATCTCGGAGTTTCAACCTTAAATGGATTCGAGGACGAATCCTAATTAGGGGGAAGAAAATGTAACACCATGGTAATTTCGACGACTAGTATGGCATAGATGGCATAATACATGGTATACATCATGCTCGAGCATGTGCAAGTGGAATTATATTTTGGTCATTCGATAAATTCTTGGTAGTTCCGATACGAAATTTAGTCTAAGATTCAATCCGGACAGCTCTTTGTATTCAGACCATAACCTTTTCGTGCGAACTCTTATATTTATGGATTGTATATGGCCGGAAGGCTAAGCTGAATATCTACAACGTTTATGTTGAGCAGTTTTCCAAATTTTCAACAAAACTAGGTCGTATTTTGTCATTTCCCTAGACCATCTGCACTGTGACGAAAATGAAGATTAAAAAAGAATTCCAATTTAATCCAAAAGCCCATTATCCTTCTCGAAATTGGCCCAATTGATGGAGTTGGTGCTTGGAGTGTCAATCCGAATTGTACATTTTATTATTTATTAATAAAATAACTACATTTTTCATTTCATACCCTATTAATGGTATTGTCATTACGCGTATTAAATTGATATATCATTATGCTAAGAATGACATCAACCTTAGAATAGTTTTGACACTAGGTGTAAACTATTCTTAAAGTAAATATTCCTAGTCGTTGGTTTTGGAATACGGCCGAATTCTTATAACCAAGAAGACTAGCACATGTCGTATATTGGAATTGGAGTTCCAATGGCTTAACGCGATGTACCATGAGTTTTGGAAACTCGTATAGACATGTGGGTATTCGTTGGAGCGAATACTGAATGACTCATTGGTGATTCCTAATAGTTGAAAGTACACACCATCGTCAATAGTAATCTCCTCGAGTCGAATAGCATATGTAATCCTTTGACTATATGATAACATTGATTTTGTGTGAGATCCTCCACACTTAAATGTCATGTATGTCAGAAACCTTTCATGGTCTGGCCTCTAGATGTTCGTTGGGTGTGGACCGATGTACTCAGTAATCAAATGCGAAGCAAGATAGGATATGTCGGCCCGTATGTGTACCATAAGGGGTTTAGGTATCCATGTAAGTAAAATCCCGATTTTTAAATCTTTGGCAAAAGTCGATCACCAAGGGTGGATCGCATCAGTTATAAAGAATCGTGGACATGTCGACATGAGATGTGCATCTTGGAAACTTGACGGTATATTCTATGTTTCCTAAGCACAACTCGGATAGCTTACGACGGAGGGATTGTTAAACATATGTGATGACCTCGACTTGTATACTTCAGAAAGGTCGTTCGTGTTCTTCGCGAATTCGGAGGTGGCCGAATTGCGTATATATTAGCTAGGCTTATATGACGAACGTGTATGAACTTAGAGAGTCCCAATATGAAGTGTACTCGTTGGGTACTTGGGTAGCCGATTATTTTTGATAAAATATAATATTCGATATTATAATTATCAACTAAGATTATCAAGAGTTATTGGATAACATTGATTATTTACTTTGACCTAATTGGATTAATTAGATTAATTCAATAATTACACAATGGCTTAATTATAAAATCATAATTATCTCTACCATTTGAGGATATTATGGTAATTGTAAGTATGTAATAATATGTGGTTTTGGATTGATTTAATTGGATTAAATCAAGGTGGCAAACATTTAACTAATCCATTTCCTAATCTTTGGCTTGATTTAATTGTATTAAATTAAAGTAGGAGACAATGGAGATTAGTCACACCTAATTATACATATTTGGACAAATTAGATTAATTCCACTTAAAAGTTGATTACAACTTTTATTAATTAAAAATTGCCTAAGTTTTGCTATAAATAGCAAGCTTTAGGAAGGTTTGAATTACAAGTTCAAATACCAGCATAAGCAAATTATTGAGAGATTAGACTAAGTTAGAGAAGTGTTTAGAGAAGCTTGTGAGGTCTCTACAACATTTCATCTTTTAGAAATCAAGATTGGATCTTGAAGTGAAGCTTGGAAGCATTGGAAACAAGATTGGATCTTGAAGTCAAGCTTGCACACCGTGGAGGTTCTCCAACAATTTCAACAAGGAGAAGTAGATTGGATCTTGCATCAAGCTTACTAGGTAAATGTTTGATCTTCTCCAAAGCTATGTTTATTTTTGTATTAGATGCATATGATCACATAGCTTAATGTTGAATAAGGTTAATCAATTGTGTTAGGATACTTTAGAAGTATAAATAAAACATGCTTGTAATTAGGTCAAAATGTTCATGTTAAACATAGAACAAATAATAAGAGTTTGGAACTCTAAATTAAAGATTAGAGCTATGGCTACCATTCTAGATTCACTTGACCACCTTTAGGTGGACTAGAATTGTTCACGAGACATTTCGTATTGGGATTCTAAAATGGTTTGTGCATTGGATTCAAAATTTACGCAAACGCGTATTTAGAATAAATTTATGTTTTTGGAAAAATATTTGATATTTTGAAAAAAACTAGATTTTTATTTTATAAAATGTGTTTATGATGGTTTTGAAATTAAAAAATATTTTTTGGTGTTTTTGAAGTGTTTAGGGAAGACCAGATGCAATTAGTCGGGAATCCAGGGAGCTGTGCATTTGAGAAAACAAATGAAAATTTAAAAAAAAAAAAAAAAAAAAAAAAAGGCATGACCTGATTGCTACAGGCGCACGCGCACTTTATCTCCAATTCGTGCGCACTGTAGTAAACAGTGCGCGTGGTTGCCTAATTCTTATGTTAAATTTGTTTTCATTCGTTCGGGAGCTTCCGGACTTCGATTTAGTCCCGATTTTTTCCTATACACTCGTAATGGAATGTCGTATTTCATTAAATATTTTAAAATTACACCCATACTTGATATCCATGGGTTAGACCTATTTCTGCTGCCCAAGGCACCGATCCGACCCTAAGGGTTCCACTACTGCCCCAACAGAATGGTATCAGTAGCAAAGGCTTAACCACACAACACATGTTTTGAATCTATGCCATAGTAATTTTAATTTAATTATGTATATGACATATTGGATATGTATTGCATGTTTTAAATTAAAAATTTGACTTAATAAAGTTAATGACTTGATTGTCATAAATCTCTCTGATTAGGTGATTACTTTTAAGTAATAATATTAATAATGTTGGAGCATTATTGGATGGTCCGTCTTGTCAATAAGGAGTTGAATGGGTTCTTACTACTTATATCCAATATCGTCATTAGTGTGAGGGTATAAGTGCTCGGAACTTAAGTCGCTCCGGTAAAATATTAGGTGTAGCGTGATGAGTTAACGTAGTCACCCAATATCATCATTAGTGTGAGGGTGTACATACGAAGCTCATTAGTGCACATTGACAAGTATACACCTAGAACATGTCTTAATCTAATATCGTCATTAGTGTGAGGAAAAGAAATGGTTCAGGACCAAACCAAGAGTCACATGAAGTGATTGACCTTGAAGGTCTACCTAATGAGTTTACAAAGGCCAATATCATCATTAGTGTGAGGTTGGAGTAAATGTCATGGGATCCACTTCCCGCTATGAAATTTTGATAGTCAAATTTCTATTTTTCTGTTAAGGGAGATTACGGAATTACGTAAAGTAGTGGGAGGGCACTGATAGATTTAAAATTCCATAATCAATTAGTGTTATCACTTTTGAAATGAAAAATTATTCTACTACTACTAAAAAATGTTGTCTTGTAGATGGCTGTCGCTAATCCATTGATGAAACTTTTGGATTCCAATAAGCTAAAAGGAGCCGAGAACTATTTCGAATGGGAAATGAACATATGCCTTGTCTTGGAGTATGAAAAGTTAACTTATGTCACTATCAATCCACTGCATGTTGATATCGATCCTAACTCCACTCTAGAAGAGCGAGAAACTTTTGATAGATGGAAGGATGATAACCTAAAGGTGAAATCCTACATCTTAGGATCGATGGTTCCATATTCTCTGAGACAGTACATTGAAGTACCAAATGCTTGGAGCATTATGCGAACACTCAAGGAGTTGTTCGATGTAAATCAAGAGATGGAACTTTATCGAAGGTCTAAGGAATTGTTTCATGCTGAACTCAAGGGGGGAGGAGCTGTCAGCACTCATGTTTTGAACATGATTGACCAAGTTTGATATCTTGAACGACAGGGAATTGTGTTTGATGAAAGGTTTGGCCGTAATTTGATTCTATCTTATTTGTCTGGTTCTTATGTTGGTTTTGTATTGAATTTCCATATGCATTCGATCCAAGCCACATACGAAGAACTTCATAACATGCTACGCACGGCGGAGCAAAATTTGAAGAAAGGCAACCCCACATTGTATCTCCATGGTGGAGCTGGCTCTTCAAAGACTTATGGGAAGTCAAAGAAAATTAAGATGGGGAAGAAGAAGATATCAAAGAAAAACTCCAAGAAGCGCAAAGGCGCAAAAGTGAAAGTAGCTCATGATAAATGTCTACAATGCAAGAAGTCTGGACACTGGAAGAAGGACTGTCCAGAGCTTAAAACAAAACCCTCAGGTACGCTTTTTATTTTTCCAATTATTGACATCTCATTAGCCTTAGATGCAAATAGTGGATGTGTGTTAGACAATGGTAGTCCCACTCATATTTGCAATTCCCTACAGGAAATGAGGGTTAAACGAAGGCTGAATAAAGGAGAGATCCAGCTTAGAGTTGGCAATGGCGAGACATTGGATGTCAAGGCCATAGGAACTATTGTTCTAGATCTTCCAAATGGATGTAAATTAGATTTGCATGACTGTTATTATGTTCCCTCACTTATCAGACAAATAATATCACTGCCTATATTAGATAAAGATGGATATAAAATAAACATTAAGGATGAAACTTTATGTTTGTATGATAAAGAAAATTTATTGAAATGTGAATGTTCTTTATCAAACGATTATTATGTTTTGGAAATATATAGAGATGTCTTTAATATAGAGAAAAATAAAAGTAAGAAGTCTGAACTAAATAATACTGAATTATGGCATATGAGATTGGTCCATATAGGTGTTCGACGTCTATCCAAATTGGTAAGGGATGGTTTGATTGAAAATCTTACCTTATATCTTTATCCAATTTGTGAGTCATGCATCCAAGGAAAGATGACAAAGGCCCCATTTCAAGGTGTTGGACACCGTACTGGAGATTTACTTGAGCTAATACACAGTGATGTGTGTGGTCCATTAAATCATGCCGCTCATGATGGTTCCACATACTTTGTGACTTTCACAGATGACAAGTCTAGATATGGATATGTCTATCTGAAGAAACATAAGTCGGAAACATTTGAAAAGTTTAAAATATTCTGAAACAAAGTAGAAAAACAAACCAGTAAATTCATCCAATGCCTTAGATCAGATCGAGGCAGTGAATAAATGAGTGAAGAATTCAAAAATTATTTAAGGGAGAATGGAATTCTCGCCCAATATAGCCCACCAGGAACACCTCAACACAATGGAGTGTCTGAGCGTAGAAATCGTACTTTATTGGATATGGTGTGATCCATGATGAGCTATACAGATCTTCCTTATTTCATTTGGGGTTACGCTTTACAAACTGCTGCCTACATACTTAATAGGGTTCCATCAAAACCTATTTCTATGACCCCCTATCAAATATGGTTCGGTAGAAATCCAAGTCTTAAGCATTTAAAGATTTAGGGTTGTCCTGCATACGTTAGAATTGCGCAGTGGGATAAACTAGCACCCAGAGGGTATAAATATAGGTTCGTTGGATATCCTGATAATTCCATGGGATATCAATTCTATGATTCCGAACAATGAAATGTATTTGTTGTTCGCTTTGCAACTTTTCTTGAAAAACAATTTTTGAGAGAAAGTGGGAATTGTAGAGAGATTAAACTTGATGAGTTTGATCCCAACATTAAGGAACCTAAGATGGAACCAGAGATCCAACTAGGTGAAGGATCTATAACACAGGTTCTACGTAAGTCGAATAGAATATGAAGGCCTCATGAGAGACTGTTTTTAACATCAGATGTGAGCCTTGATGTTTTCCTCTTGGAGGAAACAGATCCGACTACGTATAAGGAAGCGATATTGGATATCGATTCGGAAAATGGCAGCAAGCCATGAAATCCGAAATGGATTCAATGCATGCCAATCAAGTCTGGGACTTAGTTGAACTTCCTAAAGGAGTTAAACCTATTGGTTGTAAATGGATTTACTAAAGGAAGCGAGGGCCCGATGGAAAGGTGGAAACCTTTAAGGCCCGACTGGTAGCGAAAGGTTACACTCAACGTCCTTGGATTGACTATGAGGAAACTTTTTCACCAGTAGCAATGCTAAAATCCATTAGTTTTCTTTTAGCCATTGCTGCATATCATGACTATGAGATTGTTGGGTTTCTAATTAGTCCCAAGATCGATTCAAGCAATGAAACATGTGTGAATACTCATAAAAGTATGGCGGAATCATACTTACATTGAACGGCTTTGCGATGCGATGAACAACAAAAATCTCCTTGATGAAGCTCACGGTTTTTGCCTCCTCTTTGTGCTCCATTGATGTCTTCAAGCTCCAAGCTTTATTTGGTGATTCCATGCTCATGGGAAAAGTTTCCCTATCACCTATGTATGTCCTCTTTATTGTGCTAGCACATTGGAAAACTTGCCACAAATTTTCCCTTTGGCTTCTCCTTTGTTCTCGGCCAAGCAAGAATTAAGAAGAAAAATGGCACCAAGTGCCGAATAGAGAGAAGAAGAAAAATGGCCTCATGGCCGAATGATAGGAGGGAGAGAGGAGAAGAGTTTGTGTTTTGGTTGTTGATTTCCAAAATCAAATAAAAGGATATACCAAATTTGAATTTCCAAAGTCAAAAAGGTACAAGGAAATTAAGCCTTCCAAGCACCCCCATCAATCACTCATGAATAGTGACTGACATCACATCACTCAAAGTGACAAGACATTCATCACTTGAATGACTAATGATTTGATGCTTGAGGTGACTTGTGGGCCGCACTTGAAATCGAAATGCGAGTGGGCCCGCAAACACTCCCGGGCTCGGGTTCGCTAATTCCGAATTAACGAATTTTCTGTTGCGACGTAATTAAATCAAATTCAATTAAATAATTTGTCCTAGCAAAATTACTATTCATATTGCTAGCGAATTAATTCTAAAAATTAACTCGTTCGCCCGAATTAAAATCTAATTTTAATTCCGCGTCGAAATCTAATTTTGTATAATATATCGAATATATTATTTTATCGATTAATTCCAAATTAATCATTCTCTCTCTTTAGATTAATATTTTATCCTAGATAAAATATCTCTGTAATTAATCCCAGATTAATTTTCTCTCTCTTATAATTAATCCCAGATTAATAAAGTGCGAGTCATACGTCATCGGTGAATCTTCGAGAACCGACCCATGTGATCCCCGGATATGTTGGCATTAAATCTGGTCGTCGGACTATCCGAACACGTACCTACCTAGTACTACGTTTTTACCGATTTACAAGACATGGTTGGCTTCTAGCAAAGCACCGTGCCTACCCAATTCTCCAGAAATATTCTTACTAGAATATATGATCTATATCAGGCGTAGTATACGTAGTAATGCGTATTTCGATCAGCATCGGATGTCAAGTGCAAGGCCTGTGGCTGGAATTGTGTCTGCTCCGTACGAAGCACATATCGGAGCTCTGGTAACTAGTCTCTATAATCGGATAAACATGACCTAGTCATTTTATCCTGATAGTTGTAGCATAAGAGAGATCCAGTTTCGTATCCTACGTGATCATCATCTCCACTATGACTGGAGTGATACTTCCATCTCGACATCACACCCAATACACTACGATTCTCAATATACCCAGAAGAGGCGTACACTGAACCTGTTAAAGCCCTGGACGACCAAAACCAAAGTATATTGATTGTTGCAAGTCTTAGCGGTGCAAGTCTCAGGTTAAGACCAAATACAACTACCCTGATTCAGATTTCCATAGACACATAGTCATACTACTAATGGAATTCCGAGGGGTCTATCCAGAGTGAAGCTGTTTCCGTACCATCGGTAAACACAACCTCCTATTACACTTGCATGAGTATCTGATACCCAATATATGATAACTATGTTGTTATGCTCCCACAACGCGCACAAGTGTAATACTAGTCTTTTACGCATTATCGATGTCCAATCTCGATAATACTCTGACTGAGATATTTAATGATTAAACCTTCGTGGATTGATATTGTCTCATATCATCTCAATTCGGAATTAATCATATGGACTTTTTATCATTTATACATATAGGAAATCCAATTACAAATGATAAAAGGGCAATTTCCTTTGTCACATAGTTAATTTGTACAACAACACCATGATCTGTACAAATAGTGATGCTATTGGTCATAATTGTCCAACAATCTCCCACTTGGCCTATAGCCAATCACTCAAGTGTCCTACACCCGAACTATGTATGATTCTCTCAAACTTCTGCTGAGGAAAGGCTTTCGTCAGCGGATTTGCAGTGTTATCATCTGATACGATTTATTCGATCATCACATCGCCACGATGTATGATACGAACGAATCAGATGAATATTTGAAGTATATATCTGGATCGTTGATGAGACCATTAATTCTTTAGCCTGTGTTGTAGCCTAGCTCAGCTGCTAACAGAATTACTCCTAATCTGATTAGGATTATTATCAATCCAGAAGGCTTCTATTGCTACCTCAGCTGCAGCAATAATCCACTTTTGTTGTTTATTCGGCAACAATATCTTGCTTGGAAGATTTCCAGCTCACTGTTCCGTTATTTAAACTGTATAGTACCTTTATTACGACTAATAGTCATTTTTATCGGTTAGGAAACTTGCAAAGGTGAACCTAGTCACTTCAAGGTCTCCTTCGCCATAGTATAAGAAAGCATCCTTAATTCATCTAAGATACTAAAGGATGTTCTTAACATCAATCCAGTGACTATCACTTGGATTGGCCTGATTGTGACTCCATATGCTCAAAGCATATGAGACACCAGGTCGCGTATATTTTTCAATGTACGAGTTCTCAGAGAGTGCTAACAACTTTTAGATCTATCCCAGTAGATCCTTATTCCTAGAATAAATATTGTCTCTCCAAAGAATTCTACGGAGAATTTTCATGAAAGCCAAGCTTTCACCATTTGTATTATTGGAATATCATTTCCAAGAAATGATATGTCATCATTACTTAGGACATTCACTGTCAGTGCGCTCCCAATAACCTCCTTATATACACAAGAATCATATTCATTTTGAATTAAATCATATGTCATTATGATTACATCAAAACTACAGTTCCAAGAACTCAATGCTTGGTTCAATCCATCCATGGATCGAATTAACTTGCAAACCTTGTTTGCTCATTTTGGTACGACAAAAGGTTTCCATTAAGGAAAATGGTTTTGGCATTCAGCTGCCATATTTCATAAATGAAATATGCAACTTCAGCAAGCATTATCTAAATGGATTTAACCATGGCAACGAGTAAAATGTTTCATCGTAATCGACACAATGTCGATAACGATACCTTTTCGCTACAAGCCCAGCTTAGTACGTTGTTATGTTGCCTTCCATGTATGTCTTCCTTGAAGACTTATGTAGTACCAATAGGAACAATGCCTTCCGGTACATCAACTAGTATCCAAACTTGGTTGGTATACATGGAATCCATTTCGGACATCATGCCACTTTGCCATAATAGGGAGTCGATACCTTGTATCACTTCCTCATATATAGTCAGTTCGTGTTCCTCAATAAGATTGACATCTTTATGAGGTGAGATTAGAAACCCATACCTCCCAGGTTGTTTTCTGACTCTCTCCGACTTACGCGGTTCTTGTGTATTCGAAGATTATTGGTATAGTTTCATCCTTGATGAACTATTTGTGTTCCATTAAGGACTCAGTGCCTGGAACAGTATTACTCTGATTTACATCGAGTTTTACTTTCCTCCGACTTACCACAGCATATTGGTATTCCTCTTAGGAAAACTGCATGGCGAGCAACAATTACATTGTTCTCTTGTGAGTTGTATAAGTACTATACTTTGGTTTCCATAGGATAACCAACAATTAGGCACTTATCCGATTTGGGTTCTGCTTTGGTATCATCCAAACTTATGCCTAGCATACCCAAATATTCAGGATTAAGAAAACTCGGTTTCTTTCATGTTCATATCTAATATGAAATCTGTCAAACAGATTTTTATGGAACCTTATTCAAAATATGTTTTGCATTATTTAAAGCTTATCCCTTGAAGGAAATGGTAGCTCAGAGCGACTCATGATTAACCTTATCATGTTCAACAGAATTCGGTTTCTCGGTTCGGACACACCGTCAAATTGACGTGTTCCAGGAGGAGTCCTCATTGAAAGAATACTATACTTTTTCAAGTATTTAAGAAACATATTACTTAAGTATTTTCCATAATGGTCTAACCGTGATGTTTTAATACTATAGCCGATCTATTTGTCTACTTCGTGTCGAAACTCTAAAAGTTTCTGATTTGTGTTTCAAAAGAAACACATAACCATAACGCGATGCCACATCCGTAAAGGTTACAAAGTGTTCATATCCACCTCTAGCCTAGCTAGACATGGGCCCACTTACGTCACTATGAACGAGGGCTAACAGATTGGTGGCACTTTCACTTTTACCAAGTAAAAGTATTTCAGGCATTTTGCCTAATAAACTAGATTCGTAGACATTATTTGAATAGAATTAAATCCGTCCTAGTATCAACTCTTCGAAAGTATGGATATACGAGTCTTGTTAATTGTGTCCCAGACAACAATTCCACCTATAAGTTTCATCTGATTAAATTAGTTTGAGCTATTTGTCTGTCATGTCATATGTTTGAGATTAATTTATATTCAAAATATAAATATTGTTATTCACATCTAATGTGTTTATCTCAATACCATCTTTATAAAATAATACACTTTAGTGTTCTAGAATATAAAGGTATACCCGCAACGGGTTAAACCCTGATATAGAGATAATATTTCTAGTCTAACTAGGTACATTATAACAGTTTCCTAATGTAAGTTCACACCCGAAGGGTAGTTCCCAAACTTAGGTTTCTACAGTTAAAACAGCGACTATCGTCCCGTTTTTGATTCGTAGATAGATCTCCAAGAGTTTTCTATTACAATTTTTACTTCTAAGATCTAAGGATAGATCTATGAAGATCCTTCAATTTCAATATCATACTATAAAGATCTAATCCTTAGTTCTGACTAAGAAATTAAAGAGTCTTTGCGGCAAGCATAACGGATTAAGCACTAAAGTTATCATCATATGAATATTCCAAATATCATGTTCTACTATTTGCTCAACTCCGGGCTTAAGCCCGAGATGTTTCTTTATCAAATAAAGTAACTCCTCAGTTTCCAGGACTATCCTGAAGTTTTATTCCCAATGTGAAAATTAAAGCTGTTTAAATACATTTTCACCCAGGATTATGTTTTAAACACTAATCTTTCAATTATCTTGATTCCAATAGTCCAACTATCGAATCGACGATTTTAGGTACTATTGATTATAATGATTACTATTGTCTAACTATATAATCAACTATAATTTAATTAGTTAAATTCAATTATATTAATTACTATAATCCAATTATAAAATCAACTATTAATTGAAATAGTTTGAATACAGTCCAACTATTTATTTAAAACAACATTAAATATTAGTCCAACTAATATATTAATTTATTGACGAAAAATGAAATGAGCGCGTATTGGCAAGTAACTAAACGAATATTGCAAATTTAATACATGCCTCCCACTATTTTTCGGCGAGCCTCTAACCCTCTGTAGAGTACTCGGGAAACCTTGTTTCCTATCGGACTAGGATCCCGTTAAATAACACACAATCTTGACTTTGCCCAACAAATTGTATGATAATTAACTAGGTAGATCTCTAAGATCAATTGGATCTCATCCAATTCCTAGATCCAGTAGGTGGACATCCAAGTCCGAAACATGTATCTTATATATGCCAATATATCCAATATATTCCCTAAACTTTTTTTTGTGAATCAACTAAGCATTGGCTTTGGCACAACAAACTTAGTGATCTCAGTTAAGCGGAACCCATTGACTTTGGAAAGCTTCGTAATCGATGTCGATGGACAAGAAGTGATCTTGACTTTGGCCAACAAATCACAACTTGGACAAGACACCGATATGGAACAAAGCCTTCATGATTCAAACACATCCGCGATGGACAAAGGTCTTGACTTTGGCCAACAAACCAGTGCCAATCTTGAATCACTCAATGGAAGGAAAAAACGCTTAATATATGTTGAGGGTTTTTTCGCGTAATTGGCAACCAATTAATTATCTTTGTTAAGGTCTCATCATCATACACCCTTAAACATGCATTCTAAAAACATAATAAGGCGCGTATAAATAAAATAATAATGATATGCGGATGGATATTTAAACACATTGTTCCTAGAACAAATCTCTCCATTTCCTCTCTCTCCCGCTAGCACAAGTATTACTTCTACCCGATAACATAACACGTCTAAAGAAACCTCATTTACATTGAGGGGAATAGGTGAGAAGAGAAATACAAAGAGTCAAGAGGTAATAGGCTGGACAAGCAGGTCCAATTTAATAAATTCTAAATTTATTACAACAATTTCCAAAATTGCGATCACCCATCTAATATCCATCTGATATGCATTATTCATACATCGCATTAATGTATTCACACAAGCATGTTATCAATCAATCTAATCCAATTAATTAATCTGAAAATTAATGACCATCCAATGTTCAAACAACGATTTGATTTTGCGCGAGTCAAACTCGTTTTGCGAATAAGTACTCAAAGTACGAATTCATGAATTATATTAAACTAAAATATTAAATCCAATTTAATTTGTATTTAATACTAATTCTATATTTAATTCTAAATTAAATAATTACACTTTTTAATGTGCCTTTACGACTTAGATTCTAAATCCAATCTTTACGGGTCTCAAAGCCCAATTAACATCAAATGTCAATTTAATTAAAGTCCAATGGGCTTTTAATTAATTTCTTAAGGCATGGACTTTTGGTCAATATGGGTCAAACCCAAATACCAAAGCCCATTTAAGGAATCACCCTTATTTGCCAAGAAACCAATTTAGGCCCATTAGGCCCAATTAAAATTAAAGGTTCATTAAGTCATATTTGGACTTTCTGGATATGTTTTTGGGCCCAATTGGATCAAACCAATTAGCCTAAACCAAACTTGGCCCAACCTAGCCCAATTACAACTTTACAAGCCCAATTCCAAATTTGGCCCAATTAATTAAATTACCAAAATTCCAAATTTCATAATTTAATTAACCTAAGTGTAAAGCCATAATTAATTAACCAAATTAATATTTCCAAAACACCAATTTACTCAATTAATTATGCTCATTATCATCAAAACATGTCCAACACATTTGAATAAAAAATCAATCATTTACATGCTACACCATTCACGACAATTAGGGATTTCTTTGTCAGATTCTGAATTCAATCCAATTAAATCCTAAATCAACATTCCCCAAATGATTTCAACTCATCCAATGATCAAAATAAAAAATCACCATGACTTAGGGTAAGCTCAAACTTTCGGCCAAGCCATAATTTTGGGGAAAATTTGATTCAGTCCAATTTTCACAAAATTGAACACAAATAACTCCAATTCATTCATATACAAGCATGCTCAAACAAGTAATTTCACTCAAACATGCTCAAATTCAATTTACCCAAATTTTACCCAAATCAAATTTCATGCTCAAAATGGCTCAAGATACCATTGTTGGGTTTCTAATTAGTCCCAAGATCGATTCAAGCAATGAAACATGTGTGAATACTCATAAACGTATGGCGAAATCATACTTACATTGAACGGATTTGCGATGCGAGGAACAACAAAAATCTCCTTGATGAAGCTCACGGTTTTTGCCTCCTCTTTGTGCTTCATTGATGTCTTCAAGCTCCAAGCTTTATTTGGTGATTCCATGCTCGTGGGAAAAGTTTCCCTATCACCTATGTATGTCCTCTTTAGTGTGCTAGCACATTGGAAAACTTGCCACAAATTTTCCCTTTGGCTTCTCCTTTGTTCTCGGCCAAACAAGAATTAAGAAGAAAAATGGCACCAAGTGCCGAATGGAGAGAAGAAGAAAAATGGCCTCATGGCCGAATGATAGGAGGGAGAGAGGAGAAGAGTTTGTGTGTTGGTTGTTGATTTCCAAAGTCAAATAAAAGGATATACCAAATTTGAATTTCCAAAGTCAAAAAGGTACAAGGCAATTAAGCCTTCCAACCACCCCCATCAATCACTCATGAATAGTGACTGACATCACATCACTCAAAGTGACAAGCTTCCATCACTTGCATGACTAATGATTTGACGCTTGATGTGACTTGTGGGCCGCACTTGAATTCGAAATGCGATTGGGCCCGTAAACACTCCCAGGCTCAGGTTTGCTAATTCCAAATTAACGAATTTTCTGTTACGACGTAATTAAATCAAATTCAATTAAATAATTTTGCCTAGCAAAATTACTATTCACGTTGCTAGCGAATTAATTCTAAATTAACTCGTTCGTTCGAATTAAAATCTAATTTTAATTCCGCGTCGAAATCCAATTTCGTATAATATATCGAATATATTATTTTATCGATTAATTCCAAATTAATCGTTCTCTCTCTTTAAATAATATTTTATCCCAAATAAAATATCTCTGTAATTAATCCATGATTAATTTTCTCTCTTTTATAATTAATCCCAGATTAATAAAGTGCGAGTCATATGTCATTGGTGAATCTTCGGGAAGCAACCCCTGAGATCCCCGGATATATTGGCAGTAAATGCGGTCGTCGGACTATCCGAACACGTGCGTACCTAGTACTATGCTTTTATCGATTTACAAGACATGGTTGGCTTCTAGCAAAGCACCTTGCCTTCCCAATGATCCAGAAATATTCTTAAAGGAATATGTTATCTATATCAGGTGTAGTATAGGTAGTATTGTGTATTACGATCCAGTATCGGATGTCACGTGCAAAGCCTGGGGCTGGAATTGTGTCTGCCCCGTACGAAGCACATATCGGATCTCTGGTAACTAGTCTCTATAATCGGATAAACATGACCTAGTCATAATATCTTGATAGCTGCAGCATAAAAGAGAACCAGTTCCGTATCCTACGTGATCATCATCTCCACTATGACTGGAGTGATACTTCTGTCTTGACATCACACCCAATACACTATGATTCTCAATATACCCAGAAGAGGCGTACACAGAACCTGTTAAATCTCTGGACGACCAAAACCAAAGTATATTGATTGTCGCAAGTATTAGCGGTGCAAGTCTCAGGTTAAGACCAAATACACCTACCCTGATTCAGACTTCCATAGACACATAGTCATACTACCAATGGAATTCCGAGGGGTCTATCCAGAGCGAAGCTGTTTCCATACCATCGGTAAACACAACCTCCTATTGCACTTGCATGAGTATCATATACCCAAATATATGAGAACTATGTCGTTATGCTCCCACAACGTGCACAAGTGTAATACTAGTCTTTTACGCATTATCGATGTCCAATCTCGATAATACTCTGACTATGGATATTTAATGATTAAACCTTCGTGGATTGATACTGTCTCATATCATCTCAATCCGGAACTAATCATGTGGACTTTTTATCATTTATACATCTAGGTAATCCAATTACAAATGATAAAAGAGCAATTTTCTTTGTCACATAGTTAATTTGTACAACAACACCATGATCTGTACAAATAGTGATGTTATAGGTCATAATTGTCCAACAGAGATATGGCAGATGGATGTGAAAACCACTTTCCTAAATGGATTCCTTGAAGAAGATATCTATATGGAACAACCAGAAGGTTTCATATCCAGCGAGACTTCAAACTTGGTTTGTAACCTCCAAAGGTCTATTTATGGACCAAAACAAGCATCCCAGAGCTGGAATCGTCGTTTTGATGAGATAATTAGATTATCTGGATTCATAAAAAATGATGAAGAACCATGTGTTTGTAAGAAAGTTAGTGGGAGCATGATAGTTTTCCTAGTCTTTTATGTAGATGAAATCCTTATCATAGGAAATGATATAGGGATTATGCAAAGTGTGAAAGCCTACCTTTTGCAAGAACTTCTCAATGAAAGATATGGGTGAAGCTTCCTATATACTAGGTATAAGGTTCTACCGAGATAGAGTCAGAAAGCTTATAGGGTTGGCACAATCGACGTACATAGATAAGATGTTAGAAAGGTACAGTTTTACCAACTGCAAGGTAGCAAATGTACCTTTCCGATACGGCATACATCTTTCGAAGAAAATGGCACCTCAAACTGAGGAAGAAAGAGTTAAGATGTCTAACTTGCCATATGCTTCTTGTATTTGAAGTATAATGTATGATATGTTATGTACTAGACCTGACATCAGTTTCGGCGTCAGTGTGACCAACTAATATCAATCTGATCCAAGTAATGATCATTGGACAGCCGTGAAACATATCCTAAAATATCGTAAAGGCACAAAGGATATGTTTTTGATATATGGAGAAGATGAGCTATAAGTTAAGGGTTATACAGACTCTGACTTCCAGGGAGATCCAGATGATAGAAAATCTACATCAGGATATATATTTACTCTTAACGGAGGTGCAATTAGTTGGCGTTGTTCAAAGAAAGGCTCGACAGCTGATTCCACCACTGAGGTGGAATTTATGGCGGCTTCAGAAGCTGCTAAAGAAGCTGTTTGGATTAGAAATTTTATCACAGAACTTGGCTTTGTGCCTAGTATTGCAGATTCGATCCCATTATACTGTGATAATAATGGAGCCATCGCGCAGGATAAGGAGCCGATGGCGCATTCCAAGTCTAAACACGTGAAAAGGAAATACTGCATAATTAGAGAGATAATTGAACGAAAAGACATAGAGGTCTTAAAGGTTCAAGGACAAGACAACATAGCAGACCCGCTTACAAAGGCCTTACCTCCTAAGTTATTCGATAAACATGTGGAGGAGATGGGACTACGGTACCATCCAGATTGGCACTAAGCAAGTGGGAGTTTGATGGAGTTGGTGCTTGGAGTGCCAATCCAAATTGTATATTTTATTATTTATTAATAAAATAACTACATTTTTCATTTCATACCCTATTAATGGTATTGTCATTACGCGTATTAAATTGATGTATCATTATGCTAAGAATGGCATCGACCTTAGAATAGTTTTGCCACTAGGTGTAAACTATTCTTAAAGTAAATATTCCTAGTCCTTTATTTTGGAATACAGTCGAATTCCTATAACCTAGAAGACAAGCACATGTCGTATATTGGAATTGGAGTTCCAATGGTTTAACGCGATGTACCATGAGTTTTGGAAACTTGTATAGACATATGGGTATTCGTTGGAGCGAATAATGAATGACTCATTGGTGATTCTTAATAGTTGGAAGTACACACCATCGTCAATAGGAATCTCCTCGAGTCGAGTAGCATATATAATCCTTTGACTATAGGATAACATTGATTTTGTGTGAGATACTCCACACTTAAATGACATGTATGTCAGAAACCTTTCATGGTCTGGCCTCTAGATGTTCGTTGGGTGTGGACCGATGCACTCACTAATCAAATGCGAAGAAAGATAGGATTCGTCGGCCCGTATGTGTACCATAAGGGGTTTAGATATTCATGTTAGTAAATTCACGATTCTTAAATCTTTGGCAAAAGTTGATCACCAATGGTGGATCGCATCAGTTATGAAGAATCGTGGACATGTCGACATGAGATATGTGTCTTGGAAACTTGACGGTATATTCTCTGTTTCCTAAGCACAACTCGGATAGCCTACGACGGAGGGATTGTTAAA